>VDFB02118283.1:0-12081 GCA_007258455.2 Sequoia sempervirens | reverse complement strand
CATGAAATTTAAAACTCATTTTCTTGAGCTGCATTTTATTGTGCATTTTACATTTAAAATCTTTCTTTTATGGTGAGCACCATAATTATCTCTCAGGAAATATAAAATATTTATCCATGCAGATTATTTCTTCATATTGAAAAAGTCTTTGGTGCCCAACAAAAATTAATTTTACTTTGTTGGTGAAGACTTCTAAAGCTTTTATCAAAAATATCACCTTTTAAAGTATTTTAACTTGTCAAAAATAACTTGAAACATTACCTTTATTGATTTACCACAGGATCCATATAGTTAATTAGTATTGAGGAAGACTACATGGATCCTCCCTACTCCCCTGTCGAATGACACTTCATGCTAGTGGGTCCCCAGTAGCCTAGCAAGGGATGGTCTAGATTTTTCCACACCGGGCGTACTTGACTGTTGATCGAGCCTTCCCATGCCTTTGGCATTCTCCTACATCTCACACTACGTTGCTTCTCTTTGAACTCTCACTACCTCAAGAAAATATATACAATATCCAACATGCAACTTGATCTCCTTGACATCAAAGCTATGTGTACATAAGCTCACCTAACTAGTATTTGGTAGAACACATAGTGTAGTCATTAAATCCAACACTGTTTGATGAACCCCATCCACAATACATTTTTCTTTTAAAGTAATGAAGTTGCAAACCTTTGCATTATACATGTGATTGAAGGGTGCCAAATACATTGTACTTAATACTATTGATTTACAATCTTGACACAACTCTACTTCATGACTCCTTGTTTCCACACCATCAAATGCTAACATTAGCATTTTACCCCCTGGGCTAGCAAGGAAGGCCTCTTTTGAAAGGTGTTCAAGCCACATATAACATAATTGGGTTGTAGTGCCAATGTAAAATTTCTTCAAACAATTTTAATACATTTTCACCACAAGCATCACAATGCCCCTGTGCCATGTGCTTTATTTTCCCATGCACAAGCATCTAAAGAAAGATGTTACCCACATTAGTATCTTTTGCCTATGCAAAAATTTCCTTTGCAATGAGAAATCGACCCCTTCAGCCAGCACGATAGCTACCTATGGCTTCTATCCTTCATCATGGGATGTTATACTACAAATTTTAAGGAGTTACCTAGCCAACACTACCTCCCCTTATGATTTTCTTCACCCCTGGGAACAAATGTGATTCAATCCACCAAACATTTAAGTACCCCATTCTTGCACTATGCTACCTTTTGGTATTTACATTTTAGTGTAAATAGCAAAGACATTCAAAATTAATAGGGTAATTGCCTGATAAACCCATAGTTAGGTAGGGTTCAATTGACTTTCATCCAAGAACAGTCGGTGGTCTTCCTTTCCATGTACTTTCCTTCACTACCTATTAACCTTGAATCTTGTTTGCTTCTTTCTTAAGCCCATTGATATCTTGAACTTCAGCTACACTAGATCCTTTCTAAAATCATAGACACGTTTTATTTTCCATTACATAATTCAAAATTGTTAGAGGGAAATAACCATTTCATTCTTTTTTTTTCTTAGATTTGAAACAAAAATAGTGAAAGTAGCTTTGTGCCCTCGGGGGACAACCGACCCCTGCAGGATTATTTATTCCCATCTTCAAATATTTGAATTTCTCTATAAACCCGATAGGTATGATGAGCACCCTAAATTGTCACCTTACTTCAATCAAATCTATCAGACTTTGAATCGGCTTTACAATACTTTTCATCTTTAATTCCCTCATATTGGAAAATTTTCCCTATCAAATTATCACTTCCATTTCTCTCCCTTAAATGCACATCCTTTCTCTTTTCAACAAGAACCTTCTCAGCATCACTATTTTTTGTAGATTTGTTTGAATTCTCACATGCATTTTGAAAGATAAGCCAGTCATCTATTTTCAATTCCATGTTGTCAAATATTCATAAATAATTTGATGAGGTCTTATCCAGCTTAAATGTATCCCTAATGAATTATAAATGTAAATGGATCCCATTTTGAGCCTCTTCCCTAGTTTCAAGATGTAAATATGCATCCATATAATTAGGAAACTTGAAAAAATTAGCTTGTTTAAAAATGATTTTCTTTTTCAGTATATGTAGATATTCAAACAACCAAACAAGATTAAACAGTGTTGTGACTTTATCCCATGGTAACTCAAGTGAAACACCACCCTCCATAAGAAACTTGATATTTAGGGCTGATATTACAAATACACATATGTAGAAAAAATTTGTTGAAGCAACAAACATGAATGAGAATAGACAATTTCTCTATGCACTAAATTGTCCAACCCATGGGAAATGATGGTCAAATATTACCACATAATTATCAGATACAGAGCAACGGGAGCAACAGAAAGGAAAATATACCATGCAAGTTTTACAATAATTGATTTTTACTAGCACCCCATTTACCATTACATCTTTGGTATGCTAAAGTGACAATCGAGAGGTTTTCCCACTAGAATGTTCAGCCAAAAATTTTACTCTTCGAACAAATCATATTTGTTCACCTTCATGTGGTTGTCATTTAATAGCATAATGCTCATAATTCTCTTTGCAAGATTTAGGCATGGGATTTTAAGTTTCATGGGCTTGTAACTCAATCAATACTATCAATTATCATCATGCCCTTCCATATGATTTTGTCTTTCATAATTGTCATTTACTTTATGCATGGGTTTCCACTTTAACTTAATGGATTTTCATGCACTTTGGATAGACCCTTCTATGCCATGGTCATAATAATCATTGTCCTTATCTTTGAAACTTCCACAATGTGTGCTTTATGCTCATGTATAACCATAGCACCTTATAGGATCACATTCCTTAACAAAATCACTACTTTCATAAGCCAAACTATGCATTCCTCTATATTGATAAAGGTAGGCTTTTCTTGACTAGTATATTTCAAATCCTAGTTAGATTTTGAGGTAATCAGATTTGTTTCACTATTCCATGAATTTTTTTTGCAAGAGGTCTTCAAGACATTAAATCTAAAAGTAACAATGAGTGTATAAACATTATATCCACAGTTCAGATCACAAATGTTTCCTTCACAAGCCTGCTTTCCCAAAGAAGATGAAAGTCAAATTCATAGTAATTATTAGGGTTTTCCCCACTTCACGAGTGTTATTCATGTTTTCATTTTGTAAATGTGACTAACTATTGTCATTTGTTGCTTTCCAGTAAGGGTCTTTATTGACTGATTTCAAGAAAATGCAACAACCAGCATTTGTAATTTTTGAGAGCTCCATTATAACCCTTAATCTATTAGATTGATTTAGAATGAAAACAAATAATAGAAACTAAAACACATCAATAACATGTGTAATAGAACACCAAATTTACATGGAAAATCCAAGAAGGGAAAAACCATTGTGAGGATTAGCTCACAATATAGATTAATTGCAACACTGATTACAGTAGACTCACTATCCAAGGGCTCACTACCCAAAAGAAAGAAGGGCTAACTACCAATGGCTCACTTCTAGATTACAAAAAAGAATAAACAATAATTTTATAGGGATAAATCCATCTCAATGCAATAGAAAATTCTAGCAAAGCACCACCTACATATTCACAACCTTACTCAAGATTGTGGACACCCTCTACTCACTACTTCCAGTAGTCTAATTCATTGGAGCTCCCACTACACTTCATAAATTTACACTTCACAACTCTATAATTAACATCACTTGCATCATACTTCTTTCTACACAAATCCATCATCAACACCACACTTATTATACCTTCTTCAACCTTGAAAACAATCTCCAAGGTCAGTTGTACACCTCAACCATGCAAATTAAAATTAGGTTAGCACGAGAACACTCCTGTGAAGGAAAGAAATGAAGGTAGACCACAACGCATCTTAATTTGGACCTCAATCCACTTATAAATACCATGCCACACTTACACAAACACTTAAGCTAATCTGTAACTATTGTAAACACCCAGGGTTAGTTGAACTCATGTAAAAACCATTAAAGACATAAATACATGCTTCCTCTGATCCAAAGATAACTCACAAACAACATACATCACTTGAACACAATCTATAATATTCCATAAACACCCTAAAATCCAACAAATTCCTTCATAACAACTTTCACTTGAAGAATGTACATGCCTAGTACACTCGAACCATGTTTCATACATTGTAACTCGGGAAACCACCTTGCAGAGCACCAAACAATGAAAAAATTCAATTGAAGATAGATATGAGAAATATTAGAATACTTTAAAATCCACAAGACCAAAAATATAACAACAAAGAAATGTAGAGGAAAACCATTTCTCCCAAACACCACTGTAATACATAATTCATAGAGTGATGAACACAACTTTCTTTGCACAATAATCCAAACCAAAAGGATTTGGACATAGCACCTTTGAACACCTCTAACCAACATGTCCAAATTGCTCAAGTAGATCTTCAACCCAAAAAAAATCCACAACAAAACTAGAACACCACTCTATATGCCATAACACCTCTTTAACATATTGTTTCCTCTTTTATTCAAATTTTTTCTAAAACACATGGAAACCAAACACTAGAGACACCTTCTCATCATTTTCAATCCTTCATCATCACAACTAAACCAAATGCAACACAACTTAGCTATACATCCATAAACAAAATAATATCAAAGTAACACTAAAGGTTGACACTAGTAACACTTACTAATGGCAACATAATGCAACCAATCAAAAAATCACTATAAAATTTCAAACATCTTCGCATAGACCTATTTACATCAATGAAAATACAAACATAAGCTTGTTAACATCAATGACAACACATACTACACATACTTGCAACAAACTCATGAAATTTTCTACTAAATTTAGTGATAGTTTGTCACATACTTGAAACACAATGGAGGATATTTTGGTAACAGTTCTAAGATCATATTGGGAAAGTAAGGGGTCCTCATGCACATTAAAATACATACAATCTATAAAAAGGACCAAGTTCTATTAACCAGGGTGATGACATATATACAGGTTAATGGGTAGTCAAAGGTCCACATACCTATTAAATAAATTATGGCCATTTATAAAAAAAAATTGTAAAAAGTTGATATGTACCTACATATATATGACAACTATTTTACCAAGTAATATTATATTTATATTAATTTATTGAATTGGGATAATAAAGGAGAGTACCTTTTTTTCTTTATATACTTAGTGGAATATTCATGTATGACCATAGTAGGGTAAAAATAAGTCAGGGATATGAGAAAATTTCTCAAAAGATTGTGATTGAGTAGTTTATCTATAATTTTTTAGGAATTTTTAATGTAATGATAGTCTTAGATTTGACCCAAAGTTTTCCAAAAATATGGCTACCCTCTAAATTTGGAAACCACTATCCATGTTTAAACCTTTGTGCATTTGACCACTAGTATCTAATTGGGATGCAAGAATAGGTAAATATTTCTTGAACACTCTCAATACAATGGTGAGCTCATATTTAATCTACAAATCTATCATATGCACCTACATTTCAAATCCGCCATACAAATCCACAATTTAATCTAGTATTTATATCCCACCCTTCTACTTTTGTAGATATAAGTGAAGATCCTAAATATTTTAATAAAATTTAATTTACACTCTAGGATATCCCAAATGAATAAAAAAACTGAAATTTCTATGATATTTTTAATATTTGGCTACAAATATAGTTAGCTAAGATCTACAAGTCTAATGTAAACCATAAATAACTCAAAGGTTTAATATCGTGAGATTAAATTTCATTCTTATCAAGCACCACAATTAGAATATTCAATGTGTATGAAATATGAGAACCATTGGCTATATAGACAAAGGTGAAATAAATGAAAACATAATTTAATTATTATTTTTAACCTTATGGCATGATGTACATAAAGTAATAATACCTTAAAAGTGCTCTAAGTAATTTAAAGTGAAAATGTGTGCAAATGACATAATACAAGAATTAGTTAAGGAAATAAAACTAATCACTCCAATGCTCCCCTTAAGTGACAGATAAGGGGAATGAAAAATAAAAAACTCAAATTTTATTCTCATATAATTATTTTTCTATTATATAATCAAGTTGAGCATTCCAAGTAAATACTTTATGAAATATTGATTTCATTACTCATATGCGGGTTTGTGTGTTTAGTATATTCAATTTAATTTGGTGATTATATATATTTATTTTAAATATTTTATTAGTACTAGGGTATTAACACCATCCTATGCTCCTATCTGTGTGAAGGTTAGTCCAAAAGAAAATGTATCATATTCAAATTTGGGTTCTTGACCTAGAATGCACTTATTCTTTATCTTTTATCACATTTCCTTGTTTTATTTTAATTTAAGTTAATTATAATCATGGTTATATTAGAATTTATATTAAGATTTTAATTGATTTAAACTTGTCTCATATTTGTGAACTCACCAACTCTTTTGCTTGCTAACCTTTAAAATTGAGTTTAGCACATGAATATTTATATCTATATCTATATTAATATTTATTTATTAATTTTTATCTATATATCTATCTCTTCATGCACATGCACACAAACACACACACACACATTTATAAACACAATTAAATTTATAGAATGATTTCTAAGGTAAGTGAACTTAATTCAAAAAAATAATTTATTGAACAAAAAGTAATAAGAGGAAACATTTTACTCTTTTTAAAAATGTATTCCTTTATGGAAAATGATTGCAACTAGCCTTTGAGATACTCAATTATAGAAATATCTATCGATATAAACAAATGGGACATTTATCTCCATTCAAGAGAAAATGTGCTTCATGACATCTTCTATAATTGATGTAGGGATTCCATTTGATCCATCCAATGGACTAAGAATTTACATTTTTACCCTATACTTGAAAGAAGCAAAAAAATAATTGTCTTGAATTGGTCTAATTAATCCATTAATAGGGATATTCTTAACTTCAGTATCATGTGAATTAGCAATCAAATTAAAGAACAAAGATTGAATTGAAAAATATAATCACTAAGGTTCTTGTTATATCTTTGGGCACATAAACATAAATTAGAATGAATTACTATAAGGAACATTCTAAGTTTTAAAATATTAAGGAATGATTGAATGGGATAATTAAACGTGTGAATACACCACTAAGGAGGTGAAAATAAGCACTCAATAGAGAAACATTCTAAGTGCATAAAAAAATTCTTTCATAAGGAATCCTCATAATGATGGAGAAGATTATTTAGATCAATAGGTAAATAATAATTTTAATTGAATGATATTATAGATTCTCCATATATTTAGACACATCCTCTAATTTCTATGTTGAAAATGATAGGATTTATCCTCAAACCTTACCTAATATAAAATAATTTTCTATACCTATTCCGAAGGTTTCATTTGGTATCATTAATAAATGTATTTTGTAGGTTTTCATGGGACTAAGTTGTAAGGTTATTTTTTCCTTGATCAACCCCTTGAAACTGAATAATAACCAAAAAATTGGCCAAGTGCCTAAAATGAATATTATTTAATCCTTTTACCAAACAGAATAAAATGTGTCGATATTGATTTCTCTCTATAACGATTGAACACTTGATTGCACTTGATGATAATAGGAAATTAGAATAAATGGATTCTATGTCCTTAGGTACTAGCACCTAGCATCAAATTTTTTAAAACCTGTAATTTAAATTTTAAATTGAAATGAACAAGTTTGTAGTTATGGACTTGTTATGTTAGAAAATGATGGTTAGATATATCTTAAAATAAATAAATGGAGGTCGATGCATATACAAGTGTAATAATTAGGTGGTTAATATGAAATTATAGGTATATGTGTGTCTGTAAATAAAATGGGTTGGACTATATGTGAAAAGATATTTTAATTTATAAATAGCTAATCAGACTAGTAGAATGACCCCGAATTTACACAATATCATGTTCTTTGTTAGTATGTATGTCTTAAAATATTAGCTGAAAAGATGCAAAAAAATAATAAAGAAATGGCATGAGTATGCAAATGTCACAATCATAATATTATACAATTACATTTTAGTTAAATTATACACATATATATTGACCTAGAGGTGACATTTGAAGAGTTTTATCATTATCAATTTATTTAAAATACTTAATATTTTTTATTTATCAAATAAATAGCTCACCCTAAAAGATAAATAAACTAATAAAATGAGGAAATTGAGTACTATGTGGCTCAATAAAATAAATAATTAAAAAAATAAAATACAACCCCCATTTAAACCATCAACAAAACTATGTGGTTGATTAGCTATAAAACCTAAGAAAACATATTATTTTATATGAAAGTTAATCAAAAGTTAAACTTTATTGTTCCCATAAATTTCATTACAATATATTGTTTTGAAATATATTTATATCCCTCTAAAGGAAGAGATAAGATTGAAATGGCAATTACATATGTCGTCCATTACATTATCATAAATGATATTATTTAGCTATATAATAGTGAAAAGGAAAAATAGTATGTGTGCAAAGGATTTCAACATGATCTTGGAGTACTTTCAGTGCTTTATACGCTCTTGAAGGATATGAATTCCCATATACCTGCATATGTCAAATAATCAAAATATTTTGTTAGTTTTATAACTTGGGAGACTTGAAAAATAAATAAACTAAATTAATTATTAATAAAAAGCAATACCTTCCAAGCATCATGGTAGTGGCCTGTGGATTAGTACCAGGAGAATCTGTATATATTGAACCATCCACAACCCTTAGATTATTAACACCATTAACTTGATACCTTTTGTCAACCACCAAACTAGCTTGGCAACCTCCATGGTAATGGTTAAATGTCGACAGTGTATCATTGCAGAAATTGGCCAAGGCATCATTTGATAGATTTTTTGGTAATGCCGTTCCAAGAAATTGAAGGTTTTTAGAATGTGACCCATTATTAGTTACTGCAAACTTTTGAATAGAGGATGTCATACTTATATTAACAATTACTTTCACAACAAGCATACATTTTTGTAAATCAGAAGGGTTTGAATAGTAATTGTAACGAACATAGGGAGTGTCTTCAGGGTTTATACTTCTAAGCCAAAGCTCACCCCTTGATAAGGGAAATGCCACCTTACTTCGAATAAGACCTAAATATTCTATATTTGTCGCATTACTTTGTTGGTAGCTACTACCCTGGATATAGAGTTGTGAATTGTCTAGAATGCCTGTTACCTGGCTATAAGAAAACTCAAGCGGTATTGGGGATTCTATAGTGACGCCTGTACTTGGATTATCTTGAACTTTTGCCCCTACTAAAGGTAAATCTAAGAGAACAGTAATATTCAATTTTTTAAGCTCTTTTCTTGGACCGATTCCACTTAAGAGGAGAAGTTGAGGGCTACCTATGCTTCCTGCTGACAAAATCACCTCACTCTTGTTTGACAATAGGTTAAGTGATACTTTATAAGGTAAGCCAGTATTATTGCTTGTAAACTCCACTCCACTAGCCTTAAGCTTTCCTGCAATATAGATTCAAAGAATATTACACATATACACATTGATAGACATATGAACATGAAAGATTTCACTATGAAGATACTCTATAATGTCTGGCAGTAAAATTAAATATGTAAACGTACCTGATTCCGAATTGAACAGGATTCTGCTGGCAGTAACATTGAGAAGAACAACAATATTTTCTGGATTTGCATACTGGAGGAGGTCTGCAGCTGTATGTCTCTTTCCATTCTTGTCAAAAATTGAAGCACTGATCTTGGTGCCCTCCACATGTTCCAAAGTATATCCATTGAAAGGAACGACTCCTGCTTCAAGAAGCCCATCCTTCAAAGCAGAACTCCAAGGATAAAGCTTGTATTGTTTGAAGGCATTCAAGTTTTCTACCCATTCATACGATTCTTTTACCAGTTTCTCATCCCAGTTCATTTTCTGAATATATTCAGAGCTCGCCCTGCTGTAGTATCCACCGTTGATAGCTGTTGAGCCTCCTAGAACTCTCCCCCTTTGCAACTGCACTCCATCTTCTGAGACAAACCCTTGCGCTACATACGGATAATCGTTGTATTAGAGGTAAACATTGTTGATGTTCATTGTATGTAGTTACAATTTGTTAAGAGGTGTTGTAATCGTTGTTTGTTTAGTATTAATATACGCGTTGCTCAATAAATTATTAAGGTTTTACAATTGTTATAGTAGTATGTAATAATGTTTTGTAGACTTTAGTATTATGTACTAATGGTTTTTTTTAACTTTTTATTAGATAGATGTATTTTACGTGTTGTGATTGTTGTTTGTTTGTATTAATTTACATATTTTCTAATAAATTAACAAATTTTTACAACCATCATAATATTATACAATAGTTTTTTTTATAAGACTTTTAAAAAGATAAATTTATTAGACGTGTCGTAATTCTTGTTTATAAGTATTAAAATATACGTTTCATAGTAAATTACCAAACTTTTAGAATTGTCATAATATTATGTAATGAGATTTCGACAAATTTATTAGACATGTTGTAATTGTTCTTTATTAGTATTAATACACACGTTTCTCAATCAATTGTCAAGCTTTTACAAGTTCATTGTATTATACAATAACCTTCTTTATAAGACTGTTAAATAGTTAAATTTATTAGACGTGTTGTATTTTTTGTTTATTAGTATTATATACACGTTTCTCAGTATATTATCAAGCTTTTACAACTATCATAGTATAATACAATAATATTTCTTTTATGAAGTTTTTAAGCAAATAAATTTACTAGACATGTTGTAATTGTTGTTCATTAGCATTTATATACGCATTTCTTAGTAAATAATCAACCTTCTACAAATGACATAGTATTATGTAATAACATTTTTATAAGGCTTTTAAATAGATTAATTGTCAACATGTACAACTAGACATTCACTAAAGGAGCTCAAGTAATCTACAATTTAATGTGTAGATTCATTCATATATCGTGGAGTGTATCTATACCATCGCATCTTAAAGTTGTTTTTACCCACTTTAAGTGTTATTTACGATAATTTAGTAACTATATAAAAAATTGTATTTCATTTTTTTAATGTAATAAACATTTGGAGATATGATTCAATATAGAAATTGCCATATCATTAAATTTAGTGGAAGGTGTATAAAATGAAAATTTAAAGAATTGACCAAAATTTTATTGAAAAATCTAGGAGTTGGATAAACATATAATTAGTTGTTAGTATTCTTGTTAGAAAAATAACTTATATTCAGTTTAAATGAGCCCAAATTCTTTAATAATATTAATTCTTATTACAAATAACCATTGTATATAACATAAACTAGTCAATAGTTTAACAAAAAACATGATTTAATATTTTTTAAGAATATATTCTTATGATATTGTAGTTTCATAAAATTGCACCTTGTGGTTATTCATACATCTTGTTACACATTTAGGGCGGCCTTATTTATGGAAAAAACCTATAATTTTTGAATTTTATTATTCTAACTTCATAGAGGGAAAAAAAGAAATTGTAACATCTTGAGTGCCTAATTCTCACATAGTTTTGGTCAAACACTAGTATGATACATAGATGGATCTAAGACATGCTAGCACCCCCATAGTTTTTTGAGATACAAATGTGAATATTCCATGTTCTCTTCCCATGGCATGTGTCATAGTGGCAAGGATGTGAGTGTAAAAATTGCTCTCACCCATGCAGCTGGACATAACTCCCTTTTCACTCTCAATTGAAAAGGGATGATTGGAATTAACAAAAGGCTCTCTCTTGCTATCTCATTCTCATAGCAAAACTCTGGTGAAATTCTCTCTCAAGCAATAGTTAAGAATCATCTTTCTCAATAGTCTATCATGTATTTAAATACAATATCGGAGCCACATGATGTTGTTAACACTCTCTTGTCACTCTATCTTGCATGATCCTTTCTATATGATCTCATCTTTATTTATTTATTTATATATGTGATGAAGGTTCTACTCCATTGTAGGGTTTATTTCTATCACACAACTTTATTGTATGCATTTTTTCTGGAGATGAAAATGTTGAAACGAGGGTTTGACTAAGGTAGACTTGTAAACAACTCCT
>VDFB02118281.1:0-12926 GCA_007258455.2 Sequoia sempervirens | reverse complement strand
AATCAACTAAGAAGCGGTTCCCATGACTTTAATCTATTATCCTCTAGCGGCCATCTCCTGAGATCGAAGCCTTTATAACTCCTTTATATTCAACCCCTGCCTCTTGCGATGGTTCTACAAATTGCAATCCTCAGTTTGTAGCTACCGCAAATATCTATTATAGACTTTTGAAAAATGCGAAGGCTCCCAATAAACTATCGATGATCTCACTAATGCTCCTAGGCGGTGGAAAGTGAGCTTGACTTATTTAGATAATATTGTTTCCTTAATTTGCAAATATTCACCCTTATAAAATCTTCGATTTTGTGGCTCGAGGTTGATCGAATTATCTTTTTTCCAAATTTCATCTTTATCTGACAACACCACAAAATATCGAATTCCTTAAAAAATGACTCTCTAGCAATGTCCAATGTTTATTATGAGAAATCGATATGTCAATGAAATACTAAAATATTGCAATGATTTTCCAGATCGAACTCCCAGTTGTCAATGATAAATTGCAATAATAATAAAGTCAATTTCCTTCTTTTGCTCACAAGTTTGGTCAAAGACCATTAAACTTGTCAAAATCGAACCAACAATTTCTTCCTCCTGTGAGGTGATGCTTGCAACAATACCTCAGCTGCTGCAAGTAGATTTCTCCAAAGTGATTGCAACAATAATCTAGTTGTTGCAATGGTGATGTGATAATAAACCAGCTATCATTAACAAACAAAGTATTTGGACACAATGTTGCACTCGGAGCAATTCTTCTAATGAAGACATTAATGTAGAAACCCTAGATGATTCCCTCAACTCCAACTAGGGTTGATCTTTTCACAACCTAACCTCGCACTCTAGGAGTCTCTTCAAACCCCGAAAGCAAAGCATTCAAGTTTCAGCTTCTTACCACGCAGGTAATGAGTAATGAATTCCAAATCAAGTGTGTTCAAATGCTTAGCCAATAGCTTCTTAAATAGATTTCTCAATGCCTTTTCAAGAAGCTTCTAGAAGAATATTATTTTATTCCTCAAGTGACTTATTATTTTATTATTTTATTTTTTAAGTCACTTTATTATTAAATTAATTAAATAATAAGTCATCCCTTTGATATTATATTTTATTGGAATAACTTAATAAATAATTAATTTAATACAGACACTTAAAATTGTCTTAGGCCCTGACCCTTAACTTCATATTTCGTTTCCATCTTTATTTCATCATTAAATAACGTTAATTATTTTAATTATTGTCTATTAACATATGGTCCTATATTAATTAAAATAACTTCCACTATTTTAATTAATTAATTCTTTACCTTTATTCTTCTTTAATTAATTCAATTAAATACACATTTAATTAATGGGCAAGCACTAAATTTATTTTCTAAAATTAAAGAACTACAGTTTAATTGGTTCTATGACACTTTCTTCAACTATAATTAAATAAATAATTTTAAATTATTTAATTATTATTTAGCCTTTTCTCTCTTTAATTAAATAAATCTTTATTTATTTAATTTAATCCAAAATCTTGAATGCTGAATTAAATCATTATTTAATTCATAAAAAGATTTATCCATAGCATATTCCTATATAATTAGATAATCTCTTTGTTATCTAATTAGTCATTCATCACTTAAGTCTACATATAATTGGATCGTTCAGTTATCTGGTGAGATAATATCTGATTATCTTTAATGAACATATTTTTTGTGTTAATCAGTCTGTTATCTAGATTAGATCTTATCTTCTATGTGCAAACCTCTATTAATTAAATAGCTTTAATTATTTAATTAATTTATTCTTATCTTCTATCCATGTCAATCTTTATCTTTTACATGCAATCTTTATTCTTCTATGTCTCAACCAGTTTCCACTAAAGATTAAATTATTATTTAATTTAATCCCCACCTTTTATGCTTTATCACTCACACTAATTAATCTTAATCTATTGCCGTTGATTCTTAGTTGTGATCATGGTTTTTCCTTGATGATAAATCCACTGGTTTTGAGTCTCATGGTTTGATCGGATATGGTCTCCTTCAGATCTTTATGCTCTCCATATTCTCACGTGTCTGATATGTTGTGTATGATGGTTCTTAATGATTACGGTTGGTTAATATGGTGATTCACATGGTTCATGGCTTGTGCTTTCAAGTTTCCAAGTTTCAGTTTTTTACATATTGCTACTGATATTTAATATGGTGTTCATTGTGACAAGGCATGCATTTGTTTCAAGGCATGCATTTGCTTCAAATTTATATGTCATTGCTATCTTGACAGGTCATTTAGGTTGACCATTTTCAGATGTCTATTATATCTTGAGGCGACAAAACATTCATAAGGACTCTTCTTTTGGTCTTAATTATCACATTTTAATGTGATTGAATGTGTTGGTTATGCACATTTCTACTACATATATCATGGAATGTTTAACTTAACAATTTCATTGTGTCAATGGTTCTTTGATTTTTGTACATGGGCATTATTTGGTGACATCTCTATACGGGTTGATTATTTAATGTGGCATACAATATAAATCTTAATCGGTTTCGTTTGGCACATTGTATTGGTGTTTAACTTGGCATATTGAGTGATTATATCATTTCACTTTGGAGATATCTTTGGCAATGACATAGGTAATATATTGTATCGGGTTTTATTTTGCATCAAACCCTATCGATTTTTCATCGAGCACATGGAATTTGTGTCTGTCTCATGGCACTTAATTGGAATTGACTTCGACAAGTCACATGGAGGTAACATCATTTTTGTCAGCATATTTGATAGCAGAATTAAAATTCATCATGATGTTTTATTAAAAACATTTAAAATTGTTATTTCGGACTTCAAGTTTTATTGTGTTTTGGAAAATTCATCGAATGACTTGGTAAATGAAGGGATAGGGAAAAACAAGTTTTGTGATTATCATTTTGGTTGAATGTGAAACCCTAGCTGCCACCATGGAGTCATTGTAATTGTTGTTCTTCATTGGTTCTGCTAGCTGAAACAATTTTTGACATAATGCATTCTTTGTGTTTAAGCTTGAAGGGTATGGTTGCTCTATTTGATGTTTTTCAAAGGCTGAAAGCACGAATCTGGAAGGAGATTCAATGACATTACTCAGCTAGGTTGGTAAATACTTCATTACAGGTTTTCATGCATTTCTTTAGCTTCGTGCTTGGTCAAGTATCTCCTTCATCATTTGCTTTTTGTTTCACAAAAGAGTGTTACTGGTTTTTGCTCGAATCTGGAAAAAGATAAATGGTTACTCAATTATCTCTATCAGAAAAGCATGATTTGAGTTTGGTTATTCTTGACCTCACTGTGGGAATTTTGAAAGCTTTGTTAATTTTTGGTATTTGGTGAAGATATGGGTTCGGTTACAAATTATTTTCAGACCCTAAGTAGTGAGATTCTTTTGCGTTTATTAGCCTGAAAATTATGTGAAAAGAAAAAGATGCGCTGGTGAATTTTTTAGTTTCCATCTATCATTAATCATTATGGGTTTTTTGAAAACAGATCTATAAGGGTATTGTGTTTGATAAAAGCACTTCAAAAAAGACAAATGAGAATGATGGGTGCATACTATTATTGTATCATTGTATTTCCTGAAACAAAATGGTTCCAACAACCAGTTGGGTAAAAGTTTCTTTTGTAAACGACATTTTTTTGAAGACTCATTTTTCAGAAGATCTTTTTTTTGAAAACATGTAAATACAATGTTTCATCACTGTGAGATTGCTGATGTGATTTTTGTGATATTGTAACTTGTGGCTGTATCAAAAAAAAGGAAAAATTTGAAAAAGCTTTGTAATACAAAATAAAAATATGATGCAGAGCAAAGATGTATACTTAATTTATGTAGTATTTTAGGGATTCATTGTTTTGAATCTTTAAGGTATTAGATAGATTAAGGGTGTGGGGTTCTATGAGCTTATTTGGAAAACAGAGAGATCCTCTGTGTTATTGTTATTATGTAATCTAAAAGGGGTTGGTGCTCCTTGAAATTGGTGTTTCAAAATGAGGGGTTGGTGCTCCTTGAGTTGGTGCTCAAAAATTAGCCTATAAGGCATTGTTTACAGTGGTTTTCAAATAAGAGTCTGGAAGGCAACATTTTCAGGAGTGGTTTTTCTACCCCAGGAGGGTTTTCCATTCGACAAATCTTGTATCTCTTTGTTCATTTGTGGTTTCACTGCTTTACTGAGATAATGCTATATTGTTCATTGTTTTGCTATTACATTTCTCATTTCAGTTTATGAATGATTGCATTCAACTCATGAATGTACTTATCATTGAAATATTGAGATCAAATGTGTGCTATGGTTTATTTTCTGAAAAATGGTAAAATATGTTAAGACACTGATTCACCCCCCCTCTTAGTGTCATTTTCACTCCAACAATTGCATGCCACATCTTTTAAATTCAAAATAGTCAATTAATTCATTCTTAACTGAAGCTTGTCATTCAAAAATCATAGTTTCTATAAATTGGCTTTACCTTCATCATTATTACTCCTCCCAAAATATTATGAGTTTTGGAAGCAACTTACTTTAGAATCTTCAATGTTTTGCTATTATCATGATCATGAGGCCATACTTGCATGCTTAATGAAAATTTGAGGGCAAGTATCATACAACGACAAAATGGAGAAGGATAATGGAGGTTATTCATGGAATCAAATGTGTGTTTGGTAAAATCCTTTGTTTATGCATGTTTTTATTGTTTTCCATTGTTCTCAATTATTTAGCTTGGGTTTAGTTTAAATTACACTTTGAATTGCTTAACCTGTGAATTTTCCTTGTGCTACATCTGGTGAACCTAACGTGAAGACACAGTCTTTGAAAAAAAATCCATAGAAAATTTGATTTTTTTAGGAAAAGGTACAATTCAATGCATTTGAGGCACATAATGATGCATTTGATCCCGTGAATCGCATATGAAGAATCAAATGATGCATCTATCTTTTCGTGATGCATTTGTAGCTTCCTACGATGCATTTGGCTAGTAATTTTTTTTTTGAATTCTAGAATTCCAAGTTTTCTATTTAAATTGTAGTTTTTCATTATGACTAATTCAGAGTTTGCAACATGTGATCTTGTGGAGTTAATATAGTTTTTTGCAGGAAAATTTGTAGAAGATAAATATACAAACTATTTTTGTAGGACGATTGACGAAGACAAAGATTCAAACTACTAATGAAATCTGATGTAGGACATTTGTCAAAGATTATTTTGAAACTGATTGTTTGATTAGATTAGATAATATTTAATTTGGTGCTTAAAATAAATCATTGTTCTCTATGTTTGGTGCGTTCACACATTCTATTTAGATTAAAACCCAATTAAATAATAAGAGTATCCTCTCCCCTTGCGTACTTGTGTGATCCTGGGTGTAAGAGAAATTGTTATTGACTCTAGAATTGAGCCTTCCTTGGTGGGAAAAAGTACTCACCCCAAGGTGAATCAAACTGGCAACGAGCTAAAGCCAAGCTACTCTTGACCGGTATATAAATGTGAATACTAATGGAAAACTTAGCATTATAGGTGTAGATTTGTTAAACATACAAGTTAATCTTGCCTCACATATAGCCACCTGAACGGGTTCCCTTATTAAAAGCCATTTGTTTTTAGATTACCAAAATCCAAGTTCTATTTGTTGGTGCAAGAGGTCGGACCTCTGAAGCCGTCCCACATACTTGCAATTCTTAGTAGAGATGAAGAGTTTGTTATGTGAGATTCATGAGAACTCAAAGCTTGGTTGACCCAAAGAAGTGAGTGTCGTGGATGGGAGCCAATGTGGCCAAGATTCTAAGTCATCTGCTAAGAATAATCACGGCTGGAGAAATCCAAGTGGGAACTCAGCAAATATTGTCCTGGCCAACCATAGGATCGCACTTGTCTATTTGATATCAAACGTTTTCACATCAAAACCAAACCAAAACAAAGTGTCTTCTGACTATCTTCTATTTTTCCAAAATTTGATCAAAATCGGGGATCAAAACAAACTCCAGAAATTTATAGTAAAACCGTGATTTTCCATAGAGAATCAAGCATCTTCTATTATGAACTGCGATTCATTGCTAATAAAACCCGCGATCTAGCATACCGAGTTGCATCTTATTACAATAAAACCATATCTCGCTATTCTCGAAATGTAAGTACAAACCCGCAACACATTTGAGACTAAAAATTGCATCCTAAAAACTCAGATGCATCTCGGGATTTGATGATCAACATTCAAGTAGAGATGGGAATGGTGCATCCTAGCTAAATACACCTCGAGACATAGTTTACCAAGAAATCGCATTCGCTAGTTTCTATGACACATCCGTTAACATGAATTGCAATTACTTGATAACTAGAAAAAATTCCACTATCATAGTCTAAGGTCAAATAGTCAAAACTAGTCTCTGGTTATCCTTTCATAGTGATCTCTTAATAGAAACTAGAAATATTTGTTCACACTTTTCACCATTGCACCTTTAGTATCATTTAGCCATAGCCATAGACACACAAGTTGCAAACCTTAGTTACATTTTAGGAGTCCTAGCTATCTTTAGATCAATCATACTTTTAGGACAATCACCTTTGCAAATTTGAAAATAGGCCAATTCTCCATACTTTGAATAAACCTTTGCTTCAACGAAAAATTGTCATTGAATCTAGTCACTTGTCACACTTGTTATCTTTTGTCATCTTGGTGATTCTTTTTTAGCTTGTTAGTCTAGTTTGGGAACTCACTTTATCTCTTGGTCTTAGTCTCACAAAAGGTCCCTTGACAAACTAAATTGAAGCCTTGGTTAAACTTTAGATGGTTAGTAACTTCTTTTCAAATCTCCCAAAATTGGTTACCTTTAAAAGCTTTCCTATACTTTTGCATACTTAGACATAGTCATTTTAGGACATCATTTTAGACTTTCCTTATTTTCCAAAAAAAAATTTACCAAAAACATAGTTGCATTAGCATTCATTCCTTGTATCCAAGAAAATCCAAAAACATAGACTAAAATCATATCATTCATAGACATAGTTCTGCATCATCCACATTTTGAGCATATCTTATATGGTCCAAACAAGGTCCAAAAGGAAACAAAGAGAAATGGTTGATCCACAAGACTTTATCAATCCATTTTCAAATCCCCCATTAGGTACATCGAGACCTCACAAAACCTTATTGGAGAAATATGTCACTAGAGACCAACAAGGATGCGTTATAGTTGAAGACTTAGACATTGCTGCCCAAGATCCAAAATTTTCCTGTTTTATAGATGAATACTTGGCACAAGATCCTCAACGATATCTAGCAAAATTGTTAGTAGAAGGTGCCACATTACCTGTTGGATTTGACATTCACACATTGCAAACTTCATCTACCCAAGGGGAAAACGCGATGACATCTAGTGCCTCTATCCCTCAAGTAACTGTAGCTATACCATTTGGAATACCTACACAGAGTGACACAACAATACATACATCACCATTTGGTACATCGAGCATGACACAAGGCCTTAATTTTACCATAGGAGCATCATCGTCAAATCCCTTCGACGCCAATACTAGAAGCAAAAGGCCTAAAGTCAGCATAAACACGACAACTACTATACCAAACATCAACACCAATAGCGCCATACCACAGATAGGGGTCTCACAAACAGGAAACATACCTTCCACCCAACATGGAAGCCAACCCGATCTTTCGCAAAACATTCACGTTCCCAATAAAAATCCACCCTTCATTCCTACACTGAACCAAAATTTGTCGCATAACATCGGGTTTCAAAACACTTACATAGACCCCAAAAATACAACCAACACATCATTGACACAAGTGGATGTTCTGCAAACACAAATGCAATCCCTTCAACAACAAATGGACAACATGGCGATGTCTAGCAAAAATACTTTTTCAGCAAAAGACTTATGTTTGTTTCCCTTTAACAAAGCTTTATATATGACACCCTTCCCACATGGGTATGTTACACCAAACTTTCCTAAGTATAATGGGAAGTATAATCCTATTGAACATATAAGGGAATCTTCCACAATGTGCATAGACGTTGCATATGACCCCATGTATCTCATGAGACTTTTTCCACGAAGCCTTGTTGGAATAACACTTGAATGGTTTTCTCAACTTCCATATGGCATAAGGTCATGGGGTGAACTTGCTGAAAATTTTGTTGAACATTTTTCATTTAACATTGACAATGAAGTCACAATAGCAACCTTATGTCACACCACACAAGATAAAGGAGAAAACTTTATCACCATTTTCCAGAGATGGATGAGTCTAGCTAGTCGATGCCCTATTGAAATACCTAAAAAGCAAAAGGTCGCCATATTCCTAGAAAACCTCAATTCAAAATTGAGAAGTGACTTAAGAGTACACTGTTGCACTTCTTTTGTAGAACTAGTATAAAATGGTATCATACTTGAAAAGGCTCTCATTGATAGACGTGAAATCAAGATGTCAAACAGAGATCCAAATGTTCAAAACACCCCTGATGTCAGGAACAGATTTTGGTCTCGAAAAAAGAACGTAACCAATGATGGGATTGTTGATGCTAAAAACGTACAAGCAGGACCAATCACTACACTTAGAGGACACAACCCCTCTAACAACACACTCAAAAGCGTCGATCAAATTTCCAACACTATCCAAAACACCCAACAACCACGACTACAAAGGAGGTTTTTGAAACACGAATTTACTCCCCTAGGGGAACCAATTGAATCAGTCTTTAAACAACTGCTACAACTCAACCTCATACAACTTCAAGATCCAAGACAATATGATCCGAGATAATTTAAACCCTTTTGGTGGGATGACAACGCTTTTTGTGATTTCCACTGAACTAAGGGACACAGTCTACAAAATTGTGGACAGTTGAAGAACATTATATAGGTTCTTGTGGAGAACAAAACTTTTGAAATTAATGGACAAAAATAGACATCCTCAAACAGCGATCACAAGGTCTTTACTAATCCATTACATGATCATGGAAAAGGAAAAGCCTCTAGTTTAGGAAATAAGACTAATAACCAATCCAACTATGCTAATGTCAAGTATGACTATAACTAAGGCCCAATCATAAATCACTTTCAAGCCGCTGATGAGCATATCAACACTATTATCGTAAAGAAAACTACTGAATGTGTTATCAACATGCACCGAACCAA
This sequence comes from Sequoia sempervirens, assembly GCA_007258455.2. Taxonomy (NCBI): domain Eukaryota; kingdom Viridiplantae; phylum Streptophyta; class Pinopsida; order Cupressales; family Cupressaceae; genus Sequoia; species Sequoia sempervirens. The sequence continues at coordinate 3,763 of VDFB02118281.1, read as the reverse complement.
GATAACCATCCAAGGCCCTCCATCATAGCAACAACCACAATCCTCCAAGCCTCAGTACAATTTACTTGACCAGTTGGGGAAGACCCCAGCGCAAGTTTCTATCTTGGAACTATTTTTTATATCACCCGATCACTGAGCTATTTTAGAAAAAGCTTTGCAAAGCATGACTATCCCCACCAACCTTGATGTCAATCATTTCCAAGAAATGGTAGGCTACCTAACCAACTCTAATCATGCTACCTTCTCTAAATAAGATTACTCAACTGAGAAGAAAAACCACAATGACCCTTTGCACCTCGAAGTTCTTGTTCATAAAACAAAAGCTAGATGAGTCTTGGTAGACAACGAAGCAGGGTTGAATCTTTGCACCTTGAAACTGGTTAAGGAATTAGGCTTCTCAAAGGCGTGTGTGGAAACTACTAAGAGCATTGTCATTAAGGCATATGATGATGAAGAATGATCATCTAAAGGAGTTATAATGCTCCCCATCAAAATTGGTCATGCAGTTATGGATACCAATTTCCAAGTCTTGGATCTCATCTTCCCATATAACCTTTTACTCGGCAGACCATGGATACATGTTATCAAGGCTATCCCTTCCACTTACCATCAATGTGTTAAATTCCCATACAATGGCATTGAGATCATGATAGATGGTGATTCTGATCCTTTCCAGTATTGCACTAACCTACAAGGGATACCCCAATGATAGGTGCATGTATACCAGGAGGCTTCATCATCCAACTCATCCCAGTATATCGATCCATCCACTCTTTCCAAAAAATATACTTCCCAATCACTACCTTCCACTCCTAAGGTCGAGATCCAAGATAAGGGCTGTGGAGAGTATCATATGAAAGCATCTTATTGCATTAGCCATTTGGTTCCTCCCAAATCATATAGTTTACCAACAATAGATAGGAGACAATCCATGGTCACCATACACTTCCCTCCCACAATGAATTTCACAAAATGGGGGGAGCTAAGTAAAGAAGCTATAAATGAAGAATATGTGACCTATTGGTTATACAAGGAAGACAATGAAGAAGCTCCTCTGCCTACTTAGATACCAACAGATCAATATGGAAAAGGTTTCAAGATAATACAAGATAAAGGATATAATAGACATAGCAGGTTGGGATTACATTAGAATGGGAGGATTGAACCTATCATTGTCTCTAAACATCTAAAAGGCCTAGGGCTTGGGTTTCAACTGCTCTAGATTGGCATTTATAGTACTGCATCACCTTTACTAGAGGAAGTAAGTGCTTCTGAAGCTATCGAGACATCCAATGAGCCATTTAACCAATGCTACTTCCATTCCCCTGACTCTAACGAATATGATTGGGATTCCCTATCCTCCACCTCTTTCATGGACCTCGATAAACTATATGGGGAACTTGACCAAATGCTTAATTCCTCACAAAATCTATCGAATTCCCATCCACAAATATCTTTTCCAAAAGAGGAATGGCTCAAACGTTACTTTTGGGAATCCATTAATACTGCCTCTTGGGAACCCGACAAACCCACTTCTAATAACCAAACCTTTACAATGGGCCCATCTCAGAATCTACATATTCCCAAGAAAAAGAATAAGGAGGATTTGGTAAGAAACTTTTGTGACTATGTCAACAACTCAGCCTTTACCTTGACCCCTTTGAACTTTGATACTTTTGATGATGAAATTCCCTTAGTATATCCCCAGCTTATCGATTGGTATCAACAAGACACCCTTGTCTTAGATGTCTTTGAGAATGACGAAGCAATAGCTGAGTTCATGGGACTGCGAGAAGGAATACCTAGTGGTGACCATAAGGCTGGATTTACCATAGACTTGGATAACATGGCTTATTTTGGGGAGTCCGTTCAACCCTCGAGTCACAAAAGTAGAAACAATAAGAAAAAAAATGAAAAAAATAACAATGACGAGTCCCTAGGTGAAAACCGAAAGGCGCCTTTGGACGATGAAAAAGTAAAAAATAAGGATGCATCCAAGGGCGAAAACCTCTCTGAGGCACCCAAGGATGGAGGGTTGAACATTCTCCCCATTGCTCAAGAAAATTCACCAATGTTAGTTGAGGAATCTGTGGAGAACAACATAGGCACTGAAGATAATCCTCAGCTAATCTATTTTGTAGCATCTTTGACAAAAATAGAGCAACCTAAATTTCGTAACTTCTTCACAGAAAGACAGATCAACTTTGATGGTCATATGCCAAAATTTCTGGACTAGATCTTGACCTGGTATTACATCACTTGCCATTACAACCAGGTGCTAAACCCGTGAAGCAGAAGTTAAGAAAAATGCACCTGCAAATTGCTTTATTATTCAAAGTTGAACTAAAGAAACTATTGGATGTCAGCTTTATTAGATCAATTGACTATGCAGAATGGATTTCTAATCTCATACTAGTGAAAAAACCAATAGGGGGCATTTGTATTTGTATAGACTTCTGAGATATAAACAAAGCATGTCCTAAAGATGACTTTCCTCTACCAAATATTGACATGATTGTGGACCTAACAACAACATATGAAATGTTATCCCTTATGGATGGTTTCTCGGGATACAATCAAATTAGAATCGCACCTAAAGACCAACATAAGACAACTTTCACTTGTTCATGGGGAGCTTATTGTTGGAACATTATTCCCTTTGGACTTAAAAATTCCAAAGCAACATATCAACACACCATGACAACTATTTTCCATGATCTCATTCACACTCTCAAGGAAGACTATGTGAATGATCTGATAGCTAAATCATTGACAAGGGTTGATCATTTACGGGTCCTAGATAAGATTTTTGAAAGACTAGAAGAATACAAAGTGAGGCTAAATCCAAAAAAATGTGTATTTGGCGTGCAATCAGGAAAACTTCTAAGATACATCATTTCTAGACAAGGCATTGAAGTGGACCTAGCAAAGGTAAAAGCTATAATGGACATGCCTCCACTAGCCAATATAAGTCAACTACGGACATTACAAGGGATATTGCAGTCTATCAGACGATTCATAGTGCAGTTAGCAGACAATATACATCCCTTCCAGCATCTACTCGGAAAAGGGGTACCATTTGTATGGACAGGTAAATTCCAAGAAGCTTTTCAACAAATAAAGGATTACCTACTCACATCACTAGTGTTAATTCCACCTACTAATGGACGACCTTTGATACTATACATTTCAGCAACCACATCAACGCTAGGAGCCTTACTTGCACAAAATGATAATGAGGGTCATGAAAGGGCAATCTATTATATCAGCTACACTTTGGTAGGTTAGGAGCTAAATTATAGTACCATAGAACGTGTGTCTTGTAATAGTTTTTTCTACTTTAAAACTTAGGCACTACATGTTAAAACACCAAAAAATGTTGGTCGCAAAGATGGATTCTTTGAAGTATCTCCTTAGTAAATCAACATTAACAGGATGACTGGCTAAATGGGTAATGGTACTTAGTGAATACAATATCTAGTATGTAGAAAGAAAAGCTATAAAAGGATAGGTTATTACTGACTAGATGGCAGATGCACCGATTAAGGTAGATCATTCTCTAGTTTCAGATTTTCTTGATGAGTTCATCTTCACTCTTGACATGGGAACGACATGGAAGTTATAATTTGATGGGTCCCACACAAATCATGGTTTAGGGGTTGGCATACTGTTTATCACACCACAAGGTGACACTATTCCTAAGTCATTCAAAATTTCTTTTCCATGCACCAATAATATAGAAGAATATGAGGCTCTTGTAATA
>VDFB02118278.1:0-28592 GCA_007258455.2 Sequoia sempervirens | reverse complement strand
TTTGCCTGGATTTTGGCTTGGAACAAGTGTCTGACTTGGGACAAGATCCAAATGCGCGGCTTTCAGGGACCGTCTATGTGTGTGATGTGTGGGAAAGGTGAGGAAAGTTCTTCGCACCTTTTCTTCCGGTGTCCTTTCTCCCTACAGCTTTGGCATTTTTGGTGGAGTGTTTGGGGAAATCCATGCATTCACGCCTCCTCTTTAGTTGAATTCTGGACTAGCTTGGGCAGGCCTCCCTCGAGGGCCTCTTTTTTGCAGGATGTGTGGCTGGCAGGCCCAATCTTTTTGTTGTGGCAGATTTGGCTTGAAAGGAATAGGAGGATTTTTCGTGGCGAATTGTTGCAGGTTCAGCAGGTGTGGTGCAGAATTCTTGGGATGATCCAGGAGACTATCCATGCCAAAGGGGATGTGGAGCTTCCCTTGGATAAGAAGGATGCTGAGGTGGTGGCTCGATTGGGTATCCAGGGGTTTTCCCCTGGGGCAACTAGGGGGCGAAAGGGCAGTCGAGTGAGGCAGCGTGTCCAGAGGCAGGGGTCCTGGGTGCTTCCCCCTGAGGGAACCTTGAAGGTTAATACTGATGGTTCGTCTAGGGGCAATCCTGGCCCAGCTGGTGTTGGAGGGGTTGGGCGGGATTCCTCGGGATCGGTGGTGTTCCTATTTTCCATTCATATGGGAACACAGACTATTAATTTTATGGAAGGTTGGGCGATTCTTTATGCTTTGAGGAAGGCCTACGAGCTGGGGTGGCGTAGGGTTACTTGTGAATCTGATTCTCAGGTTCTGATAAATTTACTTAATCAAGGGAGGAGGTTGGATGTGAATTGGCAGTTGGCGGTTCTGGTTCAGCAGATTTTGCAGATTGGATCTCTTATGGAGGGAGTGTCTTTTGTCCATATTCCGCGGGAATGGAATAGGACGGCTGACTGTTTGGCCAAATGGGCTTCAGAGCATCTTGAGGATTGGAAGATTGATGATTGGGCTCAGTCCTATACTGAAGCTGGCCTTTCGGTTGGGCGAAGGTCGCTAACGCAGAGATAGGGTTCACGAATGGTGGTTACTTTATTTGGCATCTTAACATAATTTCTTTTCACGGGCTTTTACTTTTGAAACTGGATATGGTCGGTTTTGAGTTTTCAATAAAATTTTTTACCCCTTTTATTTAAAAAAATCTGATGTTTTAATTTGTAGGAGCACGAAATTAGGCGTTGAATTAATGGAGTCCTAAAACTACCTTAAATCCATTTTGCTAGGCTGCAACTAATAATGTTTTGTGATGTTGTCCAATTGCTGATGAACATCCTTTGTAAATGGAAAAGCCTGTTGTTTTGGTTTATTGATTTCATGTATTCTTAGGACTTATATGACATCTGAAGACAATTTGACTCCACTGTTAAAAATGGTTTTAATCAAACCCATAATTATGACTTCCTGAATATTTGGGGAAACTTGTTTGCTGAACATTATGTATAATCATCCACTTCTTGCACTAGCATAATTCACATTTGGAACATAATGATAAAAGTCTTGTGATGACTTCAAATGTAAGAAAACTTCTATATACTAAATATTCACTTACATCACACTTAAATGGTTACAGTGATAGCATTTAGCTCACATAAAGCATTTAATAACTACAATGCATACCTTTCATGAAGAGCAACTAGACACAGAACGTAGGGCAGAGGGAATGCCGACATAGCTCTTGTTGTTGAATATAGTACCTACAGGAATTGAAAATGCTCATGACACCTGGATGGGAGAGGGTTTGCCCCTTCTTGCAAAGACTAGATCAATAAATTTGTTGTGGTTTTTGAGACCTCACTCTCACTTTCTCCATCCAAAATTATGTTTTGTTGAGCTGTACGTTTGGAGGCGTTAGAGATGGCATTTTCATAAATTGTCAACAGTATTTTAGATTCAGGATGCCCTTTTATGATATTGTTAACAAACCTTGTCTCTGTCATCGTCATTACCGTCAACAGAGGAAGCGCAAGGGCATTGATGGATTTGATTTTCTGCCAAACCAGAAACCTGGGCTTCAAAATCTTTTCCAAACTGCTTTGCAGCAAAGCAGGGTGCTTCACTACATAGTTTGCAGGGAGCCCCATGGTATTAACTAGAAAATTCATCTTTTCACTAATATTTTTCTTGGAGAAAAATAAGACTAGAGGGACAGCCCCAAATAGTTGCCAGGTTTCTTCTGCTGAGAGCCCGCAGAGTTTGAGATTCTCTATATTGGACTCTTAACGTTTTTGTGCTTCTCATAGCCACTATACCTACAATATATTTATACATTTTTCTTTCTTTGTCATCGCCAATCTTGTGAATGAGATCCATCTGTACAGGCGTTAGAGACGTGCGCCCGAGAACTTCCGGATACAGCCGTAATAAGCTTAAGAGCCCTGTTCCACAAAAACCCCATCCTTCCCAGAAAGCAAGTGAGGGCTTTAGGGTCTTCTCCAAGCTAGCACTGACAATTCTTGGTGCTCTCGCCAGGGCTTTAACGAACACTTCCTGGGACTGAAATACATTCTTCAGAAACTTCATCTTGGGAAGAAGGTTGTTGAGGCTTTGGGAAAAAATGTGTGGATTTCTACTCAAAATCTTGGCCAGGTTTCGATCCATAAAACCGAAATCTTCCAGCAGTTTGAGCTTAGGTTCCAATATTCTTTCTGCGATTCCAAGAATTTCGGGCGCTATCCTCACTATATGGGCAATTTGAACTTCAGAGAAGTCGCGCTTCTTCAACAAATGAATAACCTTCTCTACGTTGTGGAGGGTTTGAAGCTTCTGCAATTTGGGGTACAACTTGAAAATCCGACTAATATCAGCCTCAGACATGTGAAGTTTGGAGGAGGCAAAGTGTGAAAAGAGGGTCTGCGAATGAGCTTCTGTTGAGAAAACATTGCGAAAATGGAATGGGTGTAGAAGAAACAGTTTGCAGCAGAAATTGGAGTCGATGGGAGGTGCTACAACAACAAACAGTTTGCGGCATAACATGGTGTTCATCATGGCAGCTGCGGCGACAACAAAGGAAGAGGTGTTATTACAAAAAAAAAGTTAGAATGTCAACATACCTGGGAGGGGTGAACACATCAAATTGATTTACCTCTAACTAGGAGGTGCAATGATATAAAAATAAGTTTAATTAATATTCTAGGGAGTACAAAAATACACATTTTTATTTTTCATTTCTTATATAAAAAAATATTTAAAGTATGATGCAATAAATTGTTATATTTTTGTGTATAGAATTTCTTTTTAAGATTTATTTTTATTTTCAATTAAACTAGCATACTTATATTTAAAAAATATATCTAAGTATGTCGAGAGATATCCTTGTGTAGTAAATTGATTAAAAAACAACATTATTTTAACCATCTAAACAACATCATTTTAAATTGGACGATGTTTGAGTTCCTTAAATTGGGAGTTCATTAATTAAGAGTTGATTTATCTTACTTTAGAGTTGTTTAAGAATTATTTCACTTTATTTGATTTATTCACCATAATTGTCACCTTTAGAGTTGTTTAATAATTATTTCACTTTATTTGATTTATTCACCATAATTGTCACTTTAATTGTGATACATGACTAGGTAGACCTTTAGTTCTTCTTCACACTTTCTCCATGATTTTACAATGTGCCATTGTTCTTGATAATTTTTAACATTAAATTTGTTATTGCATTTTAATGAATTCTTTGAGGTTGAAGATTTTTTGAAGATGAGAGAGTATATTATAGAGTTAGATCATCATGATTGACTTTACAAATGATTATTACCAATAAGGCATGTTATAGACCTAGTTAATATTTATTAAGATTCATAGTGGTCATCACCAAAGAATGCATTTACTCACTTTAATGGGACATCTATCAAACATACCCATTAACCTCATATATAAATAACATAGCACCTTATTCATTGATTTTCAAATATCCTTAAAAATAGCCATATCGATAAGAAACTTATTTTCAAAGTGAATTATAATTATAATTATGTTTGTCAAAAAAAAAAATTGTACGGATCTTAATCTTTTTCGGCTATGCTTAGAAAAAGAGTATATTTAAGTAAAACTTTGAAATTGTTGCCATCTCCTGAAAAAAATTTCACAAATGGTTCAAACTCTATATATTTTAGACTATACACATAAAAACTTACACAAGTTTTAATACATTATGGAACATAATTCGATTTAAAAAAGAAAAATCTATATAGTTCAAGCCTTTTGTTCATACAACTATTTTATTTAACAAATCTTATTTACATATGCATGTAGTAAACTTATTTTCTAGATTTTTTTTTGTAACTGAGCTTTATTAGTCAAGACAAATGAATAAACACTCTTTTTAAGAAAATGGTAAATCTTGGCATTTAGCTATATTTATCAGTTCATATGCAGTAAACCCCATCCAGAGTAGGGCAAGATTTTGAAATACAAAAATATTAAGAATCAACTTGCAACCTTTTCCCCTAAAACAAAACTTAATTTTGTTGCGACACCAACACATCAGACGTCCCCTTGAGCTCACCTTAAATCTTGCAAATTGATATGTTCGTCTGCTTTGAACAATTTCAAGCATTTTTGAACCTGACATATCTTCTATTAATTTTTATGGGCATGTGAGAAAAATCAAGGTAGTTATAGATGCATGTCATGAAGATCTGGAGCAGCCGAGTTTGTAGTTGTTGAATTCCTTTTCTGCAAGTGAAAAGAGAGATACGTTTAAAAAACAAACCTTGGTTTTTTATCCACTACAAACTAAATCAACTTAATTTAAACTAAATTGGAGGAAGTCAGAAGTGTACTTTCTCAATGTACAACCAAGTCTACAAAGGGACCTAACTAGAATCTTAGGGGTAAGAGTGGCTGGCCTTCCCGGGAGGTTTTTGGGGATGCCATTGTTTGGTGGCGTTAATAAGAAAGGTTTCTGGGATAAACTTGTTGACAGCTGCAAGAAAAAGATGGAATTATGGAAAGGGAGGTGGCTTTCTTCAGCAGGAAGATTGTTAATGATTAAGGCAGTTTTGGCAGCAATTCCAGTTTACTCAATGGCTTGTTTAAAAATCCCGGCGAGCATAGTTGACCAACTCAATCAAATTATGCGAAAGTTCTTTTGGAATGGGCCGAATGAAAACAATAAGGTTCCTCTTTTAGCTTGGGATAAGATTTGCATGCCACAAAAAGCAGGTGGGGCTGGAATAAGACAAATGAAAATTATGAATCTAGCAATGGGGGCGAAACTGGTTTGGATGATGTGCAAAGGAAATCAGAGGTGGGTCAGAATTTTGAGACAGAAATACCTGGCTTCAGATGATCCTGTTAGCATAGTAAAAATCAGGAATCCACCAAGAGGATCAGCCATTTGGAATTTCATCTGTGAGAGCAAAAATCTGGTATCTAAACATATCACTTGGGAAGTTCATAATGGGCAGAAGGCTTCGTTCTGGCATGACTCATGGAATGGTCATGCGAAATTGTGCAACAAACCGCAAATGGATGAGTTAAGGGAAGAAACCATCAGAAAGTGGGGGTCCAAGGTAAGCAACTATGGCAGTAGTGTCATAATAAATGGGTTGAGTAAGTGGATCTGGAAAGATCTAAGTGAAATCAATGCCCCGATAGAGCAAAAGAATGCCTTAAATGTAGTGCTAAGGGAGAGATTCATTTTGGATATGGACAGTGAGGATGTTTTAAGGTGGTGTGCTTCTTCAGATGGTGAATACAAAGTAAAGATAGGCTATAAGATAAAAGAAAATGCAGAACCAGTCCATAGTTGGCCAATTCCCTTTTTCTGGGGAAAGGATGTTCTTCCAAAAGCGGGGGTGTTTTTGTGGCTTGCATTTCAAAATAAAGTCCTCACGCAGGACAGATTGGATTTGTTGGGTATCAAAGGCCCTAATAGGTGCATTCTGTGCAAGCAAAGTTTGGAAAATGTGGATCACCTTCTTCTTTCATGCCCGTATGCTGAGTACTGCTGGAAATCCATCATGGGCAAACTTGGATATCAATCTCCAGTCCCCCAAGGCCTAGGTACCTGGCTGTGCGCTTGGCCGAGAAAGCTAGATATGGGTGTCTTTAGTAGTATTTGGCAAATTATACCGTCCATGGTAAGCTGGGAAATATGGAAGGAAAGAAACAGAAGAATTTTTAGGGATCAAGCTATGGCCAGGGAAATGCTTTCGAAGAAAATCGAAGGATCAATAATAGAGCTAGTTAATGTGGCTGCAAGACGTAGACCTATTTCCAAAAATATCTTCACAAACAGGGATGTCGAGCTTTCGAATAAGTTTAAAGGGTTGAGTATTCCAACAATGGCTGGAACACAGTGTATAGAACAAAAGGCTGAATTAAGGAGGAAGACAGTTTGGCAAAAACCGGAGGAAGGTTGGACCAAAATAAACTTTGATGGGGCTTCTTGTGGCAATCCGGGCTTGGCAGGCATCGGGTGTGTAGCTAGAAATTCGGAAGGTGTGGTGGTCAGGCAGAAAGCAAAATTCATAGGTCAGGCTTCAAATAATGAGGCTGAGTTCAGGGCTGCGCTGTGTGGCTTGGAGTTGGGAAAGGAATTGGGTGTGTCTAAGATTCATTTGGAAGGTGATTCACTCATCATAGTAAATGCGATTAGATCCAATTCAATCCCTAATTGGCTTCTGCGGAGATGGCTGAGTCCAATTTCAAGATTGATTTCTTCTTTCATGGAGTTTCGGATCAGTCATATTTATCGGGAGGGGAACACCTTGGCGGATAAATTAGCTAAGGAGGCGGCAGCAAGTATGGAGGCTGGGCTGGGTTAGGTCTGCACTTAACAGAAATATAATGTATTTGTCGTGGTGGTTTAGTAAGTCAAGGCAAGTCTGATGTGCTTTCACTTCTTCAAAGTAAGCACTAAATTCTCAAAATTCTGTTGAATGGTGTTAATAGGAAAGGTGTATTCCCAATCTGCTTAGATGTTCAACTGCTTCTGGAGGTTGGCTGTCTAGCTCAGGGAATTGGAACAGGGCAATCTCTGTAAATAGCACGTGGTGAATGCCAAGGGAAAAAAAGAGAACACGCATATTGTTCCTGCGTGGTGCTCTGCAATTAATCTGTTACAATAAAATAATCACAGTTTAATTTCAATGGTTGTTATGTCTGGTAAGAAGATGGTCGTGCCGGTTCATCTCAAGGATGTAAATCCTGGGCTTGGTGGTGTGTTGGAAGGTGGTTCTTCAACCGGTAAGGTAGCCCGATTACTCTTTGATGGCTGGGATATAAATCAGAAATTAAGTACAGGGAATTTTCATTAAGCAGTGGCGTTTGCATTTAGGATTAACTCAGAATGTTGTTATGCGGTTTTGGGGGATGTTGAAATGTTGAAGCTGTTATGTAATCCTTTTATGTTTCAATAAAATGGCGCTGGCCTTACCCAGCAATTTAACGATTAAAAAAAAACTTAATTTAAACTAAATTAGATACCAGTCTTAAATCCCTTATGAATATAGTTTAAAATAGAAACTTATCTTTGGGAAGAAAACCTTCTCCTTTGCATTTGTCCCAACTTTTCCAATCACAAACCATGTCTCAATGGAAAAGAGCCCAAAAACTATTAGCGCAATACATAAAACTCATGATTTGATTTTATAATATTTTATGAGGATTGTAGGCAATGTGTTAAGAGTGTTTATATTCAAAGCTGCTCATGTGAGGGACAAAGAAAACATAAATAAATTTAAATGAAAGAATAATAATAGAGATGACTATGTATAAGAAAGAAACCATAGATTTTAGAATAAGATGTTAATATTAGAAATATCTTATGTCATTTAAAATCTAAAGAAAATTTTGTTTTTAGAAAGTAGAATGAGAATAGAAATAAGGTAAAACTAAATTTATAAAATCCCCAAAAACACCACAGAGTAAGAGATACCTATTTATAGATTTTAGTATATAAATACCATGTGTATGTTTGTGGAGAACCAAACTATTGTTTCTCCTGTGAGTAATTGACGTGTCCTCATTTTTCAGATTAGTGGAGGAAGATTGGGACAAAAGAGCAAATCGACAAATATATATTAAGATGTTTCGCCAACAAAATGAATCCAATTGCAATGGAAATAGTGATTTAGAGTTTATAAATCAAGATATATTTTTTTTGATGTTCTGAGTAATAAAAAAAATTCTAGATTGGAATTTAATTCTAGATAAAAAGTGATCCAGAGAGCTCCAAGGAATCCACACGCTTCTCAAATCAATGAATAGCCATAATTTTGTATGCACAATCTAATTAACTAAAGAGAACTGCTCATAGGTTTATTTCTATAAAAGATACCTACATTTGGATAGTATCGTTGCTAACAAGGTATGCATCTGCACCAAGGACTCTGAGTCCTTCTTCTCTCTTGTTATTAGAAGAGCATATAACAGTCACATGATGCCCAAATGTTGTACATTTGTTTATCAACCATCCTATAAAAAATATTTACTAGCCATTCTATACAAAATATGAAGAAGTGCATATGACATCTTTCAATGAAAGAACAAAATGTTACCTGTCTTAAACCATGGCGATTCTTTTATTTTTTGTTTGTACTTCCCATAAGCGCACCTCAAATATTGCAATTTGAAATGATCGCTAAGTTTTTTTTTATCATAGAGTTGGGCATATGCATGTTCCTTCTTTAAAGAAACTGACACCTCCTCAATGCCTCCTTGTTTTGGGTGTCAGGGTGCTTTTCGTAACTTTTTTGTGTAGTCTATGAGCTCTGTGTTGTACAAGGTGGAAGATCTATAATGAAGTCATCTTCACTCATTTACAGTATTTTAATATTATAGAACTAATGCCTTCATTAAACAAATAACAACAAAATTAATATTTTAAAACTACAGAAGCAATGCCTTCATTAAACAGATAGCAACAAAATTGTTTTAGAATAAGATAAAATTGTGGCTGACTGACCTCAAGAATTTGCACAAAGAGGCACAATGCCAAATGATCCAACTAACGACGATGCTCAATGAATTTCTTTGCAATATGAGTTTCACAACCTCCACAACTGCTAGCAATCCCTCAACCGTTTTGGGAAAATTGAGGAAGCTTTGGATGTTGCTCAGTAAGAAATCTCTCCTTGGCCATTGTCATCATGCTAAAAGGTTTGAAAATGTACAAAAAAATAATAATATAAAATCAATTTAAAACCATTCATTGCATGTAAACCGTTAGTTACAGTCGTTTTATCTTCTCACGCTCTTTAAAACTAAAAAGAACAGCTTTAAAAACAAAGCAAAACAGTAAAAAATCTAGTCCACTTCTATTTCTAATGTCACTATAGAAGCCTTTTGGCTTAAATACAAAATAAAAATAAAAATAAAATATTCATTTAAAAATAATTCAACAATTACTAATTATAATTTTAGAATAAATTATGAACTAAAATGTACCTATAAAATCAAAAAAATTCTATTCTTTTTTCTTTTAGTATAATTATAAAATAAAATTAGACTTAAAAAATGCATTTAAAAAAATCGTAAAATAATTTACATAGGGAAGGTTTTGATTTAAATCTCTTTAATATGTTTGCAAAAGAAATCACCACAATATCTTGAAAACTTAAATTTTATTCTAAAATTAAATTAAATTCTAATTTCTAAAATTTATAAAAAATATATTATTTAGTTTTTAAATAATTAATTAAATTGTATTATCTATACAAATGAATAAAATAAAATTTCATATTCATTTTAAATTTAGATATAAAAACAATTTTTCTATTTTATTTTTTTCTTTTTTGTATGTAAAATTATTTCATTTTCTAAAATCATACTAAAAAATGCATTTAAAAAAATTATAAAATCATTTACATAGGAAAGTTTTTTGATTTAAATCTTTTAATTTAAATAAGAGTTGCATTTTCATCTTTGCTTCTATGCATGCTTTTTGATTTTATGTACAAACATCTCTGAATGAGGTAAACAAGATTTTATCGCCTATTGCATGTCATTTGAACGTTTACTTAAATGCAAAGAATAAAAATGTACTCAAGTTTTGCAATTCATTATGTGAGTGTAGTCTCAACTTAATAATTTACATAGGAAAGTTTTTGATTTAAATCTCTTTAATATGTTTGCAAGAGAAATCACCACAATATCTTGAAAACTTAAATTTCATTCTAAAATTAAATTAAATTCTAATTTCTACAATTTATAAAAAATATATTATTTAGTTTTAAAATAATTAATTAAATTGTACTGATTATCTATACGAAGAATGAAATAAAATTTCATATTCATTTTAAATTTTGATATAAAAATAATCTTTCTATTTTATTTTTTCTTGTAGTGATTATCTATACCAATGAATTAAATAAAATTGCATATTCATTTTAAATTTAGATATAAAAACAATCTTTCTATTTTATTTTTTCCTTTGTGATCAAATCTTTTAGTTTATGTAAATATGTGAATTTTTTAATTATTTATTTGTTCTTTTTGTTTCATCAAATCTCTTTGATTTGATTTTTGTGTTTCATCAAATCTCTTTGATTTGATTTTTTGTTTCATTAAATATCTTTTATTTGATTTTAAGATAATAAAAAAAAGGAAGAATCTATGCTTTTGCTTCATGCACAAGTGATATCACTAAGTCCTTAAGGAGATGTACGATTTCAGGAGGAGCTAACCATTGCATTATTTTAGCTCCATGGAGAAAACAAATCAAGATATGATGGTGACAACTTGTGTGAATACAATTAAAAATATTGATCATATGAGTAGATAAGATGTCATATTTATTTGTGCTCCTAAAAAATCCCCTTGAGAGTAAATTCTAACCCAAAAATTGCAAAAAATGGAATTATATTTACACTGGTACAAATAGTTAATTTTACGTATATTAAACATCAAAAAGTGTTGACATTAATATCATTTTTAGAATTTTACTATGAACTGTTGGCCACACTTGAGTACTAATAGGTTAATATTAAAATGATTCAAATTTGTAGGATGAGAGCATCGATATCTTTGAAAATCATACAAAAGTTAAGAAATTAAATAAAAATCCTGAAACAACATGAATCAGTGCTACTGCTCATCTGTGGCAACCAAATGAAGATGCAAAAACCAAACAAGTTGAAGGTCAATTTAGAGTTTTACATAAATGTAGGAGTTGTTTTGAATTTGATATAGTAGATCACTCTAGTATGAATGAAAAAAATGATTCAAATTTGTAAGATGTGAGCATCGATATCTTTGAAAATCATACAGAAGTTAAGAAATTAAATAAAAATCTTGAAGACAACAGTGATATCAGATATATTAGAGATTATATTGGCAACACTTTGCTAGAAGTTGGTACAAAAAACAAAAAAAAAACTTTTGAAAGAGAAAATAATTCAAATCCAAAAGCTCAAATAAAAAAACTCAAATTGATATCAAGAAGGAAAAATAAGTCCTTATGTTTCGTATTATGATTAAAAAACAATTGATTACAAGTAAAATAAGAAATGTAGATACCTGCACAATCAGCAATTGTTTCCCTCTCCCAATCGCAATCTAGACTTTTGTCTCTCCCTTTTCGAAGATGGTTGCCTTTGGTTCAATGTTAAATCTCTTTTTTAACTCCACCTACATACAAAACTTTTGTAGTTAAAATCATTTACTATTGATTGAGGTAGCTTTGAACAAAACAAAAAATAAGATTTGGATCTTATCTATAGTAATATGCAACCAAGCAAATCATCAATCCAATATGCATAAAGTAAACCACAACTAAAGCTTGCATTACCAAGTGAAGCTTTGTACAATTCAAACAACATACACTCTTGACAAATTTGTTTACTAAACAGTGTACACGCACTCTAAGCTCTTTGTGCATTATACAATTGAAGGGTAGTGTTCATATAAGTTTATGTACGAAATGAAGCATTGGCAATACAACTTTATTTTTATTAGATATTCAAGATATTTTTGTTAAAAATCTTTTAAAAATTATAAAAGTGTGAAAATATTGTAAATTAATATGGATTTCCATAACAAATATTACAAAATGATATATATTACTATTATAAATTAGAATACTATATTATATTTCCTTAAAAATCTCATATATAGTAAAACTATAAAAAGATGATGAAAATACATGCTTTTAAAGCTTACATATAAAAAAAAAATCTTAAATATAATATTTTAATTAAATAAAAATTCTAAATTGATATTAAAAAAATACTCAAGATCATCTTGTCTAAAACAAGGAAATTTTCAACTGCTTTAAAATCTGGTTTAAAAGCATAAATCTATTATAAATACTTTACTTTGTGACGAGTTAGTAGACGCCAATTTAAATGGGGAGAATAAAAATGTACACATACTCGTTGATGTGAGTGTAAGAAGCCTCTCGGCTTAAAAATTCTAAATTGATATTAAAAAAATATTCAAGATCATCTTGTCTAAAACAAGGAAATTTTCAACTGCTTTAAAATCTGATTTAAAAGCATAAATCTATTATAAATACCTTACTTTGTGACGGGTTAGTAGACGTCAATTTAAATGGGGAGAATAAAAATGTACACATACTCCTCGATGTGAGTGTAAGAAGCCTACTAACTTAATTAATGATGATGAAAATTTATATATTTAATTTATATCAGAGAGAATCCATCTCAGTGGCACCAAATAAAATACTTTTTGGAACACAATCATCAATTTCTTTTCGACATTGAGAGTGTCTAAATGACAAACCATTAGATTTTCAAACATTACATCTTCAATTTTTTGTTTTTTCCCCTTCTTGTTTTACATCATTTACCTCATTATATTAAACATGCATAAACACTCCTGTTACTAAATACTTTTCAGACATCCCATTCTCTACCTTTGACCACTTTGCACATTTACAACTAAAAAAATTATTTGATTAGAGTAAATTGAAAAATACAAACCTTGATTCCCCTTCCAAAAGAAATGCCTCAGACTCGCACTGAGGAGGTCCAAGACCGAGTCCATCCACTGCAGTAAACTTTTTATTCTATTTTTCTTTCTTAATGTCTATTGAATAACTCCAGAAGTGGCAGATTTGTCCTAGATAACTCTTATCATAGTAGCATTAAACTATAATGTTCTTGTCACTCCAAATTTGATCTATTCATACAGTGTTGTGTTAAATAACAATATAAAGTTTATAATTAAGTTATCTTCAAGTCTGCTCACTTTCTCCTTACAAACAAAATTGTAACTGCACTCCACAACTAATAAATATGCATATTAAATTTTAAGGAGTCGCTAGTTGTGTTCTCTTTTCCTAGACTCACGGCTCAATTGTTTTACTATGACTAAATTGTCAATGCTGCCATATATAATAAAGCATCCTTGTCAAATCATTGAATGAAGCTGACTAAAGAATATGAAATTTAAATAGTGATTCAATGCTACCACGAGAACTCACCGCTTCCATCAATATAGACCTTTCCTGCTTCATGCCACTATTAAAAGATTCACTATAATCTTTTCTAAAACAAACTTAGAAAAAGTTCACAAGTTCCAGCTAATTACACATGGAATTTAGTCACAATTCTGGGTAAGATTGAATTCTGCAAGGAACAAATCTATCACAACCTCAATGTATACATTCTAATGCAAATTTCATAACATCATTCAATTATCCTCTACGCAATTCCTTCAAAGATTGCCTTTATAGTTGCTACAATTGAGCTATTCGAATAGTAGTTGTCGGTACCGATCAACTGCAATGCTTGCCCAGCTTACAGAGAGGGCGGTTCTTGCGCGATGGTATCAAAAGCGAGAACGCAAGGCACTAAGATGGTTACCACTATAGTTCCCACCGAAGTCTAGTGCACCGAGCAACCAGAGGGCCTGGTTTGCGTGTACCACATACAGACAGGAAAGGAGAATAGAATAATGATTCGATGATCTCTCTCTTCTTTGTGCCTATCTAGTCTTCACATACAGGCGACGCTAGTGTGTTTCAAAATTCTAGTTCTGGGTACGCGTGTTTGTGTAGTGATTCGATGATGCTATGATGGATGCCTAGATGTGTTTCGTGGTCCACATGAGTTCCTTCAGTATCTGTTTGAGCAAGCTGCATTTTGAGAGATAACTTGGAAGGTGCTCGATCTTCATTTGCACCAGTCTATTGTTGTTCAATTGACCAGTGGTTCTCGATTCCCTCCTACTATGGGTGCAGGGAGGGAGTTAAATAGTTTCAGGATAGGTACGATGAAAAAGCTATCGAGATCGAGAGGGACTATAGATCATAGTTGTCGTATTCTGGGATAACCTCAATGGAGGGTGAGGCGATCAATGCATTTTCCGGTAGATTCCTAATGAATTCAATTTGTTACGACACTAGAGTGATAGTGACAAAATTTATTCGATTCGTAGGGAAGGATAATCTAGAATAGAAGAGGGAATCGAACAGTAACCAATCGTCCTAATGCACCGGAGCTACCTAAAACGTGAAACTGGTGCCACATAAGAGATGTGTGCCCTATAGATAGTAGGGCTACTCTCGCAATGGTGGCTTTCTTATCACCCCGGAGTGGACTAAGGATCGACTTAAGTAGGAGAAGACGTTGGTTAGTGCGATAAACCAAATCAAAGGTAGGAAGAGCTACCTTCTCCTTTATTCTCCTTTATAGTATAAATGGCAGGTTTAGTAGTCTACAATGGACAAAATCTCCTGGGAAGTCTTGTAGTAAGTGTATAGAGGTTTCTCACGATCCCCTCAGTACAGTGAAGGAGATCATCACTCACTAGGCCTGGTGCTGGTCATTTATCCTCTCCTGGCATCACTTACTGGATCAATGCAAGTGTAAGCACCTCCCTCTCCTTAGGCTTCAACTCACTCAAAAGTGCAAGCAACCTTCCTTCTGACTCACTCAAAAGTGGAAATGTCTATCCTAGGATCAAGGTTAGGACTTGGTACCAGGTGGTGACTTACTTCATTTCAATAAATAGGGTAGGTGTAGTTGATTCGCCCAGGAAAGATCCTTAGCTCTTGATCTTTACGAGAGCGCCTTCACACTAATTTTTACATAAAGGCCCCCTACCGATCATTAGTTACTCGAACCCATCCCGACTTGACTGGAGAATTTTTCCTTCTTCGGTGCTCGTTCCCGATTTCAGTTGTGACACATGTGACCTATAAATAAAGTGTGACTCGGCCTCGTAGCCATCCACTATGGGGACGAACTCACCTGTCGCACTTCTACTGAAAATTGATCAAGGAAAGACTGTAGACACGTAAAATATACTGATTGACATCGTGCATCTGATCCTGACTCACTAACATCGTTTCTTCCTAAATCATCCCTCGGTCTAACCATTTAATCAAATCCCCTTATCTGATTAAATTCATCAATATTCCACTCTTGAATAAATAAATCATTTTATCTAATCAAGTCATCTCTCTTGTTAATTAAATCAATCCATTCGATCTAATTATCCCTATTTAATTAAATAATCAATTTATTTGATTAAATCTCTAAAGTCTATCCATTAAATTAAATAAATTAAAACCTTATTTGATTTAATCTAACACCATCTCTTTAATTAAATAAATCAAAATCCTTATTTAATTAATCTCTTGTCATATTCCTCTCTTATTTGATTTAAATAAATTCATAAATTTGAGTCAAATAGGTCACATCATCTAACCTCTCTCATTAAATTAATTAACCCTTGATTAATTTAATCTCATCTCATGTCCCATCCTCTAGATAATGCAAGTTGCACATGAAAATAGATTTAATTCATTTATTAAATCTCTATTTTCCTCACAAGGCATCTTTGGAATATTCTCTCAATTTGAATTCAAAAATTTCAAGTCAACATGTACATCCAACAAGAAAATAAATTCATCTTACATGTCCTTTGCCTTGATCCAAGTGGCATTTATTGCATTTTCCTTTCCCTCTTGCATGTCATTTCAACAAATTTGAAATTCAAAATTATGCATTTATTGGCACAAACCCCAAATCTTGCACATCCATCATCCATTCATAGCTTGACAAGTGGCATCATATCATTGGATGAATGTTAGTCCCACATTGTTCAAATTTGGACATTCATCCATCTTGAAATTCTATAAATAAAGAGCTCATATCCTTATTTGATCATCCACAATCTAGACAAAGTTACCATGCTCAAATATCTCTTGAATTTCATCCATTATCATTGAGTCATAGCTAGGTTTTTGCATAATTTAGCTTGGAGCACTCTTCAATATCAACAAAAGTGGATCAAATCTTCATCAACACATCAAGTTTGCATCTTAGGAATTGGGAAAGGGCCAATTTTCACATCAAATTGGCATCAATTCCCCCATGGGATCATGAGTTTGCACATCTAATTAGGATTTAATCTTTATTTTGTCATTTTCATTGAGTTCTTCACTATTTTCTTCCTAATTTGAATGTTGTAAATGGATTTCATGGGGAATCCTTGTTTTAGCTTGCAATTCCTTATGTAACTTGTTTATTCATGTTGTTTTGCAGGTAATAGGAAAAGGGTTCGCACAAGGACTCTTCGAGCCTAGTGTAAATCATATTTGACATTTGTTCTAAACCCACCCCAAAGATACAGAGTGCCCTAGGAGAGCGAACCCTCGAGCCTTGACTCAATTGTCCAGTAACTCAAGTAGCATAGCACTTAGCCGCTCCGCTCCTATTTCAAATACTTCTATCATATCACTACTGCATCATAAACTAGCTTCCTATCACCCACTAACAAATATGTTTCTTCTTTCCCTCGCCCCCACCCACTATGATTCTTAGGAACCCATTGGGTGCTAGCACAAAGAGAATAGTAACTAGGTGCTAGGAATGGGAATGGGGATTAGTTATCTCTTGTTGTTGTAGGTGTAGGTCTTGTGTATGCTCTTGTTGCACTTGTTGGGTGGCATTGTTGTCCTTTGGGTTTAATGCCTCCCGCTTTCTATTTGACTGGGTCCCCTCTATCTGGGCCTCCTTGGGAGTGTTGAGGCTACTATTGCCTTGCCTTGTGTGGCTGGTTTGTGTTCTTGTCAAAAAAGTTCGAGGAGCATTCTTAGTATGTGCCCATGCATTGATGGTGCCATTGTCGTCCTGCTCATAAATGATTTGAAATGGGTTTTGTAAAGTTACTGTGTGAAGCATGGGTTGGAGAAAGTTCCATCGATATCCATCATCAATGTACATGGCCTGAACGACGTCATCAGGGCTGGCAGTAAGTACTATGGGTATGTTTCGTTGTTTGAAATAAGGGGGCTCATAGGAACATGGTAGGTGGAAATCCTGTCCCGAGAGTAGTTGGATTCATATTCCCCAATTGTTTTCATTAAGGGAATATCCTTTCTCAAAATAGGGGAAAAGGAAGAGGTCAAAATATTATTGGCCCCTACTATAGTAGGGCCTTGCACATGATTGATAAATGCATCAAATTGGGATGCGATAGTGAAACAACTGGTTTCGTCGATGAAGAACCCCTGTCCTACAATGAGCAACTATGGGTTTTCAATGTTGTGTCCTTCCCCCTGTGGGTAGCTAAGCTCCCTAGCAAGCCACTGTAGAACCTAGTATAGTCTAGGAAGTTGCTATGGTTCATATGGGGAACAAAGGTTCTTCCCTTTATGGGTGTACAGATGTTGTAAACATAGTTCAAGTCATTGGGGAATAGGTATTAGAGGAGGTAGGATGGTATACCATTTGGTATAGTGATACATATCTTGTAGATTGTGGTAATGTAGAAGGGCAAGATAGGTGAAGTCGGGATCCTCTCAGCAAACGATGCCCCAAGAGTGCTTGTTTCGCAATTCATGTAGCAACTTAGCGCCCTTGTAGTTACAATAGTTCAGTCAAAAAAATCTGACCATTGTTTCGTCAAACACCAAGAGTTCTAGATCGTCCTTGTAGGCATAGCGCACGATAGAGAACCATGTGGAGAAATTACACTTTTTACTTGGGAACTCCAGAAAGGCTTGGAAAATGCGTCAAACGGTGGTATTCTTGGAAGTGCCAGAGCACTGAAGAGTGGTGTGGAAATGGTATTCGTTGGATTCATGGTTCTCACGTTCTATGATGATTCTTTGGCAGTTAAATAGGGCATGCACCCTATCCATGATGATTTTTTTGGTCATGAAATGTCGTTCTAGTGCTTCTATATGAGTGAGTCTAATGAGTATAAAGCATGGTAGCTAGGAGAGGGTTGGGGAATCGGTGTCATCGGAAGCAGGTGCATTCTTTTTGTTGGCCATGTTTGTTGGGGGTAATGGTAGGTTCCCAACTAGGGCTATTATCTAGGCAGGGTTTCCCTATGGGCTTAAACCCCTTATCGAGTTGTATGGATAAGAGGTGGATTGATCTATTCCCTATTGGGCCTAAACCTCTTATTGGGTTATATGGATAAGAGGTGGATTGATCTATGTGGGTACTTTCATCCAACTGGAACTATAGCCGTGGGGCAGGACTAGAATTCAAATAATTAAACCCCACCAACCCATTCACCTTAGGTTGGGGCAAGCAGGCTGGCCAGAAGTGAGCAAGGGGCCAAAGACAATAGTTATTCAGAGCTATAGTGCCCCATCTATCTTAGCAGGCCAGCTAAAGAGGATGGAGATGCCCATTGCATAGTAGAGACTTTCATCTCTATGCCCAAGCTCTAACATTGACTTGAGGCGTATCTATATCCTCCTACCCAAGGCATATCCCTATATCCTCCCACCTCCCCCGGTGGGGTTGGCTGTAGTGAAGCACAAGGTAGATCAATACTTGAAGCCCAAAGGATCAAAGCCCCTACCATCTATGAGGCTCTTGAATCCAACAACTACCAATATATCCCCTATAGGGTGGGGGGGAATTATAGAAGCTTAGCGATTAGGACTTCAACTCAGAAACACCCTACTATCTATAGTCGAACTAGATTCTATATGTAACAAGCCCTAATTGTTAATTTTTTTTGTGAATTCACCCAAAAGTAACTTATTTAATTTAGTTTAAGTAGATTTTAAAACTTAAGTTACTTTTGCATCATTAAAATAATTAATTTAAGTTGTTTTTTTAATTTAACCTTTTTGGACAACTTAAAATTAATTATTTGATTATGATGTTGAATTAATAAAAATTGGGAACATTATAGTTCGCCCTTCCCAAATATTGCCTATCATCAAGTAATGTCAGCACAACCATGAAGCCACCTAACTAAAACTAGTTGTGTTTCCAGGATCCCAAACCAATCTTTGAAAATAACCACCAAGCTTCTGTTGTGCCACTCCAATAAAAACTATGAATGTTTCATGCCAAATTTGAGCTCACCTCTCTTGTGACCCTAAAAAGACATCAACCTCCAACCCAAAACTGAAATACCTCTAAGAATTAAAATCTACACCATGAGAATTCTACTACCAAGACACCTTAGTGAGGTCCACATCTATAATCCAACTGCTTGACACGATCTTAGGCAATATGACAAACACTCTAATCAATAAGAGAGAATCATCTTCAACAACAATCATCATGAAGTTCCAAAAATGATACAGATAAGTCACTGCTAAGCTGTTGATTAAATAGGTGACAACAATATGAAATATGCAATTTATTGGTCTAAAAATGTTTCCCTTGTCACAAACTAAAATAATCTCATTAACACCCAATTTTTGAGTTCCGAAAAAACTTCTGTGTACACACCAAATTACATAAATGGTTGCAATCATCAATGTAACATCTAAATATGTACATAGACCAACAACCTGGAAGAATTGCCACAACCATTAATCATCAAGATGGAAATAAGGAGACTAACTGAATCATATCTGATAAATATTCCACACTTTGTTGCCACATAATTTGCAAGTACTAAAAATTAATCAGTTCATTAGCTAATTTTTTAAAAATAGGGATTTCAATGTTGGAGCAGCAACCACAATGAAGAAAAAATTGTGTATGCATAGGGTATGTGAGCCTAGAATTTATTGGAGAGACCTTTCCAATGACTAAACTATCATTATCATTAAACTTCCACTAATAAATGCTCCACTCATTGACTAGAAGTACTAACCAAACCAACTATATGCAAGTAACCAAAATCATGTGTTGGTTGATTGGGAGGTGGACAATAGCTACAAATCTGCAATTTTTCCTAATACTCAACTAAAAAATAGATCTTGAAAGTCCATAAGCCCAATATTGAATTATTACCTCACAACTAAGAGTTTTACTTAGATCTCATATCTTGTGTTCATCATCAACCATATCACTAGAATTAGGAAGTGCTTCATCCACCATCACAAAGAGCGGATTATCAAAAGTGTACTTTGCATCCCACTCAAAAAGGGGATTATTTACTTGATCCAATTGATCATCTTGTAGTTCCAACTTTGTTCTTGCTAACTTGGAGGTTTTCTCTAAATCAAAATCAATATAGAGCCCACCAAACTCATCTATTGCTTTCCCGATTTCCTTAGCTCTTTCCACATTTTCTTGTTCCATAAATAGTTTTGAAGTAGCTAGCTGAATTTCTTTTTCTTGAAGAGTCATTTGAGTACTCTCCAAAAATTCCTTAGTAGATTTAAGCTCAAAGGTGAGCTTATCTAATTATTTCTCCTTTCCTTTCAATGCAACCAAATTGTTTTCCATGAGTTTGATGGAACAATCCCTATATGCAAGTAATCTTAAGAAGTCGGGTTTCAAAGTTCTTAAGTTTTCTTTGACTACATGTAAGTTTGTAAGAGAGGACCCTCTTTCAATACCCTTTTGTCTTCTCTCAATTTGAGCCTTCCAAAAGAGATCTTCAATGAGATTGTATGTGTGGTAAAAACGTGTTAGGGCTGCAACACTCATGTCTTATGTAACTTTCATCCATTTCTTCAACTTACATGACTAATTAGGCGAATGATCAATCTCAACTTCATGTAATAATTTTTTTGATTTGTCTTCAATATCATGGCTCTCAATATCAGCTACCTTCATCACATCCTCATTGCATAATTCATTTTTGGACTATGCACAAAATAAATTTCAATAACTATTGTAATTTCATTTTCATCCCCTTGTTCCTCATTAACCAGAAAAGGTTTCAACTTTCCCTCGCATTGTCTAAACACTTTGTTGACAAACTCATAAGAATCTCTAGAGATATTTTTTTCTTACCTCAAAATAGCCAACAACATAAATATAAGGGGCTAGGAAAAAGTATCATATTCATCAATGATTAGGACCATAATGGTTTGCATATAAGAAAAAACAACTTCTCCATGATCCTTACCGATTCATGCTATGAAATAATGAAACATCTGAAGAATAAGATCTTCGCATTCAAAATCAATTAACATATAACATAATACTTTTGCATAGTTATTTAATTATCCTAGGTTTATTATGAATAGGATAACCTTGTGTAGGTGTTGAATTATATGAATTTCACAATGTGAGTGTAATCTTCTCTCTCACACATGTGTCAAATTCATAGGAAACATCTTCTATTATTAATAAGTAATTTTTCACTAGAGTAGCAATATTGGGAATGAATCTTCTCACTAAATTAATTATTCCAAGGAATCTTTGTAATCCTTTCTTGTGGTTGGGGAGTGGAATGTATATGGACTCCACCTTGTTATGTGACATTTTTCCAAGAGAAGAGAAAACTATGAAATAATCCTTTAAAATTAAAAGGGAGATAAAAAATAAAGGATATTATGATCATTTGATTAAAAGAGATATCAATAAAGAATATGTATAAACACTCTTTAAAAAGGGGAAGAATATAATTATTTATTTGAATAATTATTAAAGGAAACCTCTGTAAAAAGGTGTGATGGTTTGGAAACCACTGCTTAAGGCTTATATAAAACATTTGTGTGAGTCTTAGAAAAGGCAGAAAAAACATTCAAGGTGAGAAGAGAAAAATGAAAGGAATTAGAGGGAGAAACAATAGAATTCAAAAGGCACAAAAGAGTGAAGGTTAAGGTCCTTGGCTAGCATTGAGACTTTTCGAGAAGGGGCACATAGTGTATGTCCAAATTAAGGTACAACCTATGCTCGGGAATGTCTTGGCAAGGGATGTGTTATTTATGTCATGACGGTAGGTTGAGTTCTATGTAAGAACTGGTTCCTCTAGGGGTGCTTCTTTGTCATGAAGAGCCTGGACCTGTAACCATTCCTTTGAGTGTCAAATAGTAGCCTCTCTGAGAATTATAGATATGTGTTATCCAATTTTATTTGTAGTCATTGTTTTAAATGTTTAATTGATTTATTCATTACTACTTATAAGTTTTGTAAATGTTGTTGTCAGATCAAGTTATTGATAAATACTTAATATTAAAAGATATTGAAACATTATGATTCTTATGTTAACCTGAGTGAATTATATGAATGTCTTATTTAATTTACTATATTAATTGTCGACTTTAGAATCCTTGTCTAATTATTACACATTGTAGTTTACACATCATTTTAAGATACAACATCTTGTAAATTATCTTAAATCTAACATTTATCCTATTAAATCCACTACTATTACTTAAAAAACTTTAGGGGGAAAAGTAACATTACATTTGGTATTAGAGCCTAGTTCTATATATATGTTTGAACAAAAAGGATTTGAGAATCATAAATAAAAAATATATAAAAAAAGAAAGAAACCGTAGTTCCATGTATTAGTTGAGTTAAGAAATTTCCTCATCAAAATCTATTTTGCATCTTGTATGTTTTAGGAAACAAATGGTACTCAATTTTGTATTATATGTTTTCTTTTTTGCATCCTCCCTGATCATTATTGTGTCATTTTAAATATGAATTCACCAAGACAATGAACATTCTCTAATATCCTATACTTATAAAATATTTTGCATTAAGATTGTTTAAAACCATTCAAGTCTCTCCCTAAAAGAATTTCACATATTGAATTAATTTGAATTAAAAGAAAAATATATTTATATTTTAAAGGCTCGTGTACTTTTACTAACATTTAAAATAACTATTGATTATATTGATACTATTATAATCCATAGTATACTATTATAGTGCAGACATCTCACAACATACAAGAGACATATGTATATGAGCATATGACAAGTACATATGACTATCTCCACATATTGTAACTTATAGACCACACAATATAGTATTTTGTTTTTAATCGATGTGCCCTTTTTTTATGGTCTCCCTTCACTCGTATTTTCTTATTACCTCATAAAAGAACATATTTAGTCTTATAAAAGCAACCCATATTTTCCATGCATACACTTAAGATGCACTCTTTATTTAATTTATAATAAACAACCATTAACCACAAGTTTGTGGTATAAAAGTCCTTTTTTTTTGCTATGTATAACCTGGTTTAGGTCTAGGAACCATAAAAAATTATAGCCCAACAATGTCGAGAGGCATTCACATCCAAACAGGCCCAAATAAAAAACTACAACATACCAACAAACCCAAACCTACAATGCCCTAGATAGAGCAAAAGAATAAGCAAAGAGATAGCCATAAGACCAAAACCACATGACTTCTCAAGCCAAAAATGATTCATCCAGGGGATGCACTGTGAGATCTTGATTGGGGAATTTTGAATGTCATCCTATAGCACCTTGATGAGGCTCATAGGGAAGTCACTCCACTATCTTTTTACTACTCACGCCTAACTCCATGGACAGAGAGACACCTACATTGGCCACCCAATTAGTAACCCAATTACCAGAGCTTTTGGTATGAGAAAACTTCACTTGCTCAAAATATTTAATAACCCCTTTATCACTTTGCAGAATTGCCTCAAGTCTCTAGTTCATCATTTCCCCCCCCCAACATGGCGTTTATGATCAAACTTGAATCACCTTCAATGCAAAGCTTCTTCCATCCCTTCTCTCTGGCTATCATGACTCCTTGAAACATACCTCGCACCTCGACCATATTATTGGTCATCTAGTGTGAAGGAACCAATAGGCCTTCATCATCTAAAAAAATCTCACCCCCTCCAGCCTTACCAAGGTTCCTTTGGCTGTGCCGATAAGGGTGTAGTTCAGTGGTCAAGTCGTTGTGTTGTAGTGATGGCCACCAGGGTTCAAACCCTCACTGGGCCAAATTGTTCACAGGCCTTGTGCCTTCGTTGGGCCAATGTGCTTGCGGGTTTGGTAGTTTCTTGTGGTTTCTTGTTTCCTATTTGTGTTCTTTGTAGTAGGGAAGGTTGTTTAAAGAGTTTATGATGCTTCCCTAAGTGATATTTTATGAGTTTTTGGTAGAATTTGATGGTTGGATGCTAGGGTTTGGAAAAAGGTTTTTGGAATTGGTCATGTAATGGTTTATTTAGCATGTGCAGACCTTAATAAGGGTGTTTGAAGCATTGTCCAAGTGGTATGAGGTTTAGAACAGTTATTTTCAATAAACCCTCAAGTTTCAAGCAAGAAATTGGCCTAAACAAGGGTTTGGAGTTTTGGTGATCTAATAGTCATTTCTCTTGTTATAAATTGTCGATTTTGAAGTTTTGGAGCCTGGTAAAGGTCTACCAATAGATATTTGTGGTTGTGAGGGTGATTAGTTGATACATGCTTTGGAAAAGAGGGCTAATTGAGCCCTTATTTAGTGCAGCAATAGCAATTTGATGTTGTCCCAAAACAAGTATATAAAATTTTCAGATATGTCATGTAAGAGGATAATGGGTGTCTAAAATTGTGATTGGTTTGTGGGTTTGGATTATTTTATGCAAATTAAGTCAAGAAAACCCCCGTTGCTGCCCTTATAGAGAAATGGTGATTTAGTGAAGGAGACTATTGGATTTGTGGAGTTAGGGTTTTAAGGATTTGTTTGAGTTTGGTTTGAGTTGTTTTTGTAGTTTACCTCCCTGCTCTGCATAACGTGGTAATCATGTTCAACTCTCGTTGATTAGACACCTCATACTTGTGAAGCTCATTGGAATTTGTGGGTATCCAAATTGTAAATGCAAGAGCTCCTTAAGTACCATTATTGTCTTCAATACCGCAGTTGGCAGGAATGCACACTTTTTGGGTGCTTTTCTTCCTCTTGCCTTGGTGTTTAGTTGCAATTTTTTGCTATATTTTCTTTCTTTTTTGAAGTGCTTGCATTTCGATGATGGGTGGGGATAGGTGTAGGACTGAGCCTATTTCGTGCGATGACTTTAAAGCCAATGCCAATGTTTGGGAAATTTTGCAGAAGGGTGAGGTTACCCCTTTCATGGAGAGATTGCATGGTTTTACAACAAATGTTTCCAAGGAGTTTGTTGACACTTGACATGGCTGGGTGTTGAGCATGTTTGGCAGGGATACCACTATCAATGAGGAATTCATTGTCGAGGTCACTGGGATGTTGACCGAAGGAAGAAAGTTTTATAGGGATAAAAATCTATTGGGGGAAGCTAGAATGAATTTTCTTCAGGATAGAGAGAGGGTAAAAAATGGTGAGGCTTGACTGTGGGGGATATGATAGGTCAAAAATCAAACCTATCTGGCGTGAGGTTGCTATGGCGCTGATGTGTTATTTCACCCTGGATGGCAGGTGTTTGGCCTTGTATGGCCATGATTTTGTGATCCTCAATCACTTCCATCATGGTAAGCTCATCTCCTTCCTTTTCTATCTTTTGCTTTCATTGGAAGAGGGGATTACAAATTATAGAAAGAAATATGAGGAACCTTTTCTTACATGAGGGTTTAATGTTGCTTATCGTGGACCATATTAAGGCCAACTGTGTTATTAAAGCCCCTGGTCCTATTGATTATGTCAAGTTGAAGAAGAGGGAGAAGGGGAGTGGGAAATGCCAAATTGAGGAGGTGGTTGAGAGTGTGGGGACAAAAATGGAGGAGGAGTCTGATGCATGGTCGGATGGTTAGCACACACACCTCTTCTTTTGGAGGGAAGAAATGTTCTGCTAAAAAGGTGAAACCCTCCAACTTGCGTGTAAAATAAAAAATTCAAGTGGCTTGTGATGAAGAGGCTGGAGGGTAAAGGTAGTAGGAAGAAGGCTAAGAAACATGGGCCAATGTGATCCAAGGATGATATGGAAAAGATGCCAGAGGTTTTAGGGGTTAATCAGGTCAGTGAGGTGGCATATTTTGGGAATAAGTACCTAGGTCATGGTGATGTTGGAGGGGCCCCTGCCAATGGGAAAGTGAATAGTGTTTTGGACGTGGATGAGTCTCCTAATGTGTCGGCTTCTAAAGATAAGGGTAAGACCAAAGTTGATTTTATTGAAGGTTTTCAAGATGATGATCCTCCCATGAGTTCCCATCAGGGGAGGGGATTATTTTGGGGTGCCATGGACTACACGCAGGCCTCTGGTCTGGTTAAGGAAGGGGCTGATATTTCTTTTAATTTGCTTATGTGGTTGGTTCAGGAGGTTCAAGACCTCCATAACAAACATGACACGATTGCTCGATGCAATATCTCTACTCTCAAAAGCTTAAAGGAAAAGGATTTCATCTTTGATCTGGTTAAATCGTTAAACTCTAGTTTGGTCCTTATGGTGGAGGACATGGCCAATTTGAAGAGAGATTATGGCTCGAGGATGTCAACGTTAGAAAGGAACTATCGGTTGTTGTGTAAAGACCTTGTCACAGTTATCAACCTCATCAAGGAGAAACTTGAATCCTTGACTGAAGGGCTTGTGTTCCTGAATGAGAAGGTGAGGGAATGGATTGGAAGATCTCTATTTAGTGAACCGGTGAACAAGGAGATGGGGGAGAATGCTAATAAGGAGCTACAGATTGTGGACTTGGAAATGGGGCTGAGTGTTCGCACTCAGAGCAAAACCAAGAAGTGCAAAATGGTGTTGAGGTAGGATGTGGAGGAGATCATGGAAATGCATGATAGGGTGATTTCTAAGGATCTAGAAGTAGCCAAAATGCTTAAGGAACTTCTCTAAATGTTGCTTTTTTTGTTCTCTTTTTGTCTAGTTTTATTGTTTTGGCTTATCGTTATATGCTAATGGGGTGTTGATTGTTTTGTAATCAACCTATTTTTTGGTGTTTGGTTGGGCAACCAATTTGCTTTATCTTTGTTGTCTTTCCTCTTTTTTGTACAGGGTTTCAGGGGCCCTTCAAAACCTATTTATTGCTAATCAAAAACATAATTATTATATAAATTTAATTATTTAATTTTAAGTTCCAATAGTAATTTACATTATACTAGACTTGTTATTATCATTGCATAAATAAAATATTAAATTTAATTATGTAATGAAAAAATCTTTTTTTAAAATTTATTTATAGATAGTGTAGATATGATAAGCTAGAAAATTTTAACAAATCCTTTCTAAATTATATTATAATCTATATATTAACTACAAGTAATCAAAATTTGTTTTTTATATAATTAATTAATTATTTAATTAAAAGTTAAGTTATTAAAATTTATATTATATTATAATTATTATATAAATCTAGTTATGTTTTAAATTATACTAATAAAAAAGTAACCAATTATATATATATGATTCGTTAATTATTTAATCAAAAGTTAAATTATTAAAAAATTATATTATATTATAATTATTACTTAACATATATTTTTTACTAAATTTTATCATTATCTCTCCCTCCCCCTCTCTCTCTCCCTTAACCTCTCTCACCCTCTCAACCCCCCCTCTCTCTCCCCTTCCCTTTCAGTCTATATTTTTACCAAAAACTTCCTAACACTATGGGGAAATGAATTGTCAACTTATAGTTCAAATTGGAAATATGAGTTTCAAGTTATTAAAGAACATAAATTTTCAAAAACTAGAAAAAAATAATAAAAATTGATTTTGAGGGTCCAGATGAAAGAATTCAACCTCAAAAAAATGTGTCAAAAGGGCCACCTATTGAGTTGAGCTTAGTCAACAATCCAAAAAACTCCTCATAATGCATCTCCCTATAAAACTAAGCCCAAATGGATAATCAATTGAAAAGTTATGACCTTCAAAAGTCCCTGCATTCTCTCTCTCTCTCTCTCTCTCTCTCTCTCTCCCTCCTTCCCTTCGAGTCTAGATTTCTATATCTCTCTCTCCCCCTCCCCTTCGAGTCTAGATTTCTATCTCTCTCCTTCCTTCCCTTTGAGTCCAAATTTTTCCATAAAAATTCCTAGCACTATGGTGACACGAATTGGAAACTTGTAGTTCAAATTGGAAACATGAGTTATAAGTTATTAAAGAAAACAACTTTGTAAAAACTAGAAAAAAATAATAAAAGTTGATTTTGAAGGCCTAGATGAAATAATTTAGACCTAAAAAATGTGTCAAAATGGCCACCTACCAAGTTGAGCTCAGTTAGTAATCCAAACAACAACTCATAATGTTTCTCCTTGTAAAAATAAATCCCAAATGAACATTTGAATCAAAAGTTATGACCTCTGAAAGTCCCTACATCATTCTCCCTATCCCTGTCCCTACCTCCTCTCTCTCCACACGTCTCTCACCCTTTCTCTCCTCCTCACTCCCCCTTTGTCTCTCTCCCCACTAAGAGAAATGGCCACCTAACGAGCTCATATCATTCACCAATCCAAACAACTCTGCATAACACATCTTCCTTTAAAAATTGAGCCCAAACAGACATTCAAGTCAAAAGTTATGACCTCCAAAAATCCCTACATCATTCTCCCTCCTCTCTCTCTCTCTCTCTCTCTCTCTCTCTCTCTCTCTCTCTC
>VDFB02118276.1:0-22501 GCA_007258455.2 Sequoia sempervirens | reverse complement strand
AACCATAATTAAACTGCTTAAATAACATAACCAAATTAAAATGAATTGACACAAGAGAGAAAAGAGAGAAGTCAACACAAGTTGATAACAGAGTTTGCTAAGATGGCTACGTCTCCGGGTCCTCTCCAATAGAGCGACCAATCCTTGATTATGCTTTAGAAACAATTACAAGGCTTCAACTGTTACAAAGTCTCCTCATAGCTCTTTGACGATAATGAATTACAAAGTCCTTCCTCACAAGTACAAGAAGCTTGACTTCAAGCTCCAAATGTACAAAGACGACAATTCACCATCAAAGTCCTAGCTCTCATCTCTCAAAAATTATCACCATTCTCCATTTCCTAGAATGATTCTCACATCACAAAGCATAAAATGAATTCTGAATTCTCCATGAACGCACTTGCACTCTCACCACCCTTTTATACAAAAAAATTGCCGCTTATGGTTAAAACCATAAAATTTGTATTTTCCCCTTCTTTTACATAAAAAAACAATAATATCAACCATTACCCCCTTAAAAAAACAAATTCTGTCTTTAAGCCCTTATTACCTTCCATTTGGGTCCATATTGTTTATTTGTTTTTGTTTTTTCTCATAGGAAAGCCTTTTATTAACCATTTAGAGGTTGATTAGTTTGAATTTAAGAATATTAGTTTTAACAACTATAATTAAACCAAACTGTCTCCCTTATATTTATGACCCTCATAATTTCGGGCTATAAAAATCATAAGGGATTAAATTTGTTTTAAGTTTGGAGGTTAACTTTAATTTTAGTTTTAGGGGGTTAATCTTTTTAAATCTTATTTAAATTATTATTGTTCCCCCCATATCTCTCCTTATTTTATGGTTTACATAAAATAAAGCAATTCTTCTACTTATTTAAAATTTATATATACAGAGGGGCTCCCCTTATATCTTGGGCAATGGTCAAGGTAAGAGGATTTTAAGGCATGGGTTAAGGGATCAAATCCCACCAAATTCTCTTTGTTTTTTTAATTTTTAGACCAAATATTTTTAATTTTATAAATATGGTTTAATCCATATTTTATTACTTAATTGGTCCATGTCAATGCCAACTCACTACTCCCACCATGTCATCCACCACGTGCCTTGCCAAGTGTCAAGCTTTGGCGATGCCACGTCACCACTTTCACCCAGTTTGACCACAACTTTGACTAGTCATAAATTTTTCCTACGAGCTCCATTTTCAACGAACGAACAACGTTGGACTCGTGGCAATGAGCTCTTCGTCATGACACAAAATTTGACCAATTTGGAGATGATTTTTTTTCCTTTCTAACAAGCTTATGTACCCAGTTTGACACCAAATTTGACCGAGCATAACTTGAGTGTACGAGCTCCTTTTTTTCCCATTCAAGTTGTGTTGGGTTTATTTTTCCAAGCTCTTCAACATGGCGATGAATTTTGGAGCATATGGAGAACTTCAATCTTCAGTGACAAGTATCCCCTAGATCACTCCATCTAATCCTAATTCACCATCTCATTATTCTCCAAACCCAATCCATAGTCCCAAACCTTCATTCTATGATCCTAATCCCCCATCCATATCCTCCTATGCCACTCCATCTTCCACTCCATCATATCCTAATCCTCCAATCCATCTTGCCTTAATCCTCCATATAATATTGATCCCCTCACTAATCCTAATCCCCCACCTACTCTTAATCCTCCCTCCAATCCATCGTGTCTTTTTCCTCCATCTAATTCTAATCCACCAATCCATAATCATAATCCTCCACCCATTCATAATCCTTTATCTATTCCAACAACCCCATATAAGCATACAATATACACTTATCTCATTCCAAATGTCATCCAAGGACTCATGATGAAGAAGACATCCCCAAATCCACATCTTGAAGTTTTGGAGTCATGCCACCCCAATCCACCATGTACAATCATTAGTAATGAGGCCCTCCTCCATCCCACACCTATCATTCCACTTCCCACTCATAATACCCTCCAAACTATTGAAACTATCAAACCCACTGAATCCGTTGAATCCCCATCTTCTACTCCTAGAACTGTTGAACCCATTGAAGAAACCCACATCCAATCCACTCCCCCTACTCCTAATATCACCAAAATCCACTCCCATGAACTTCTTGAATTCTCCATCCTTCCATCTCCCCCATCTGAGGAGTTTATCCAATACTCCTCTATAATCATGCCACCAACACAAGTTGAATAATACTAAGAGCTTTATCCAAAGCATACCAACATATCCCCTCATCCACATCAAGATCCTACCATCTCATCCACTCCACCTCAAGATCATAGCCCCTCATCCACTCTATCTCATGATCCTTCTTGGGACCCCTTATCACTTAGTACTCCTCCCAATCAAGATGCTACCATCCCATCATCTCCATCTCATGATCCTTCATCGCCACCTAACCATACCATCCTAATGCCACTTCTATATCCCCTTGGTACTCTTACATTCATCCATGGTGGTTTTCTTACAGAAGAAAAACAAATCATATACACCACCCTTCCCCCCCACCTAATAATGGACTCGCATCATGTTTCCAAAATAACAAGCATCCTACCATAGATTGAATGCTCAAGAATATGAACTATCAAGGAAAATGTTTAGGCCTTCATGAGCAAGGTATTTTAGATCCCATCCATGTCAAATAAAATTCACTTGCACAAGGTCTTGGATATATATATGTCAAGACTCACAATCCAAAAATGTTGGTGCAACCTCCATACATCCTAAGCGAGCCTTTTCCAAAAGAACAATAGGCTCTTCCCATCACTCCACCACCCCATTTGTCTCCATTCCTTCGGCTCCTCAATCATATCACCTCAAAATAACCATTCATATTCCTCCTTCGTCCTCCAAATCCATTTTGGGTCTTTATATTCCTCTATCCACCATCCACTATCCTTCATCTACTACGTCTATTTTGGGTCCCTATGTCCCTCCATCCACCATCACACATCCTCCATATATTAAGTCCATTTTAGGACCGTATATCCTTCAATCACCTATCCATATCACCCATCATAAACATCCCACTCTCATGTTCCCTAATCAGGATCAACAAAGGTACATACCTACACATCCTCCATCCACTCATCATCTCCAAAATCATGGCTCTAACATTCCATTCATGTTCCCTCCATGTCATCCATCTCCTCATACCAAACCCATTACTATTAGAAGAACTTTGGATGCTAAAGTAAAAATGCATACATCCAAAAATCCACATGAATCCAAAGATCCCCATGTCCCCTCTAAAGGACATGATGAAGAAAAGAAAAATCCCATCAAAAAGTGTAATCAATTAAAAAGTATACGCAAGCCTATTAAAGCAAAAATAAAAACCATGTGGATCCCAAAGAAAAAGGATGCAATGCCTTCAAATGAAAAATCCATAACGACATCCAAAGTTGCTAATCCAACAACAAATCATTTGTATCCTCCATCTCCTAAATCTGTTTTAGGTCTTTATGTCCCAAAATTCATTATCCTAACTCCTCCATCATCCCAACATTTTCCATCCAATAATCCCCCTATCCTTCCACATCTCCCACCATATGTGCCAATGTTGGTATTGAAAACATTCCACCATCACACCTCTACTCCATCATTCCATCCATACAATTTCCAACATCTAATCCATTATCCCACTTATCTCCCCCATCAAATCCCTTTAATCCATTGCATTGCATAATCCATCTGTCCTAATAAGGTTGTACCAAAATCCGAAAAGTCACTTCAAACATGTACTTATGTTACCTCGTATGGAACTTGATGCTTGAGTCCTTCATCCATCCCCTTATCACATATCTTCCACATCAATTTATCCCCATCCATATTATCATCCATCTCCATCCACACACTTTCCAAAAAGTCTAAAAAAAAAAGTAAAGAGAAAAAAATCCATCTAATGGTGAAAACTTGGCAAACAAGCACCTTGGATAAGTACCATGATGAAAACCTAACAAATAGGCATCATGTGTAAATCCACTATCTAGTTTTCTTCAACACTTGGGGGCAACTTCATCCCCTTCCCCAATCTCCTCCATCCAACCTATGCATATATCCTACCTATTAGATCCCATTTATTCAAATCCATCCATCTTCCTTGTGAACTTGATAAGGAAAAGGGAAAATCTTCATACATGATTTGGAAACCTCTTGGAATATCACTCCCTTATCCATCCATACATCCTATCCATACCCATCTCACTCACTTATTCACCCATCCTCCTATCTACCATCCCTCTTGCCTCATCACACATGACATATCTAGATTCAGGTATCTCCTTCTTTGTGACATAGTCCTTGGAGACAAAATTCATCCATCCCACAATCACATATCTTCCAAAATCCTTATCTTCATATCCATCCATCCACTAATCCTTTTCCATCTTCCTATTCTTATCAACCCATCCATCCATCCATTATTCCCTTCCATCTTCCAAATCCTTCTCTTCCCATCCATCCATCATACCATCCCTTCCATCCCCCATCCTTATCTCTCTATCCATTCATCCCTATCCTCATTCCATCTCATAATCCCTTATCATTGGTATCTATCTATAGGCTACCCCCATGCCACCCAATTCCCTTTATCTCACCATCATCACTCCCATCTGTTTCACACATCTTCTCAATATCCTATCTATCCATTAAATCATCCTCCAATTCATCTTTTGATGATTTGGATAACTATCCCATTCTTGAACTTCACATGATCACCATAATCCTATTCACACGGTCCATATTGTCTCCTCATATTAGCTCCGTCATTATATCTACTTGTCATGTTCATCTCCTCATCCATTATCCATTTTCTATCATTTATCTTTTATTGAACTACATTACCTCTGTGCTTTCACGTAGGCAAGGCTAATCACTTGATCAACCCTTGAGGATTTTTTCCATCCATTTGTGTTGATCTTCATCATCCACCTAAATCTCCATCTTCCTCTTTCCACTTTTATCCATCATTGGTCGTCAGTCCTTTGATCAAACTATGAGGTCTCTATGCATTCATGTAGGCAAGACTAATCATTTGATCAACCCCTGAGACCCTAGGTCTGTCCTTAGGGTGTGTCTTGGTTTCATGTCGTGTCATCAAGTGTGTCCTTATCTAGCTGGTTCTTAACAAAAAAATCCATTAGCCCCCTGAGGTTCAATCTACTTCAGGTATCCTAAGTCATGTCTATCAAAAAATATACCCTCATCCATCTTTGTTCTTAGCAAGATGTATCCTTCCTTATATCACACCGTATCAATCCCATCCACCTATTGTTCCTATGGAAAAGGATATTTGAAATGTGTTGTGATCTTTTGGCACTTTTTCATTTTGTTTATCTTTTGAGCTTCTTATTATATCTCGTCAGGGTTGCTACGATCCATTATATCATGGTGCACTTTGACCGGTAGACATAGGGGCATATCTTGATTTTCTGCATGATCTTGTCTTCCTAGTTGTCTCACGTAGTACCCACCAAGATCCTTTGTGGTCTTGTGTTATGTTGGGGCATCCTTTATGTTTTTGGTTTTCCAACATTGGCCCTACCAAATCCCCTATAACTTTGGGATGTTGGACTAACCTTTTGTTTGTTGCGTCAGTCCTATGCATGTGATACAAAGTCACCTTGGTTCCTTATACCCTGGTGCATAGTATCTCATGCTATATCAAATTAAGTGCTCACTACATGGTAGTTTTATATGGTTCTCCTTCATCCATCTTCCCATCCCCTCATCCTACATCTTTCTCATTTGTTCATCCTTTATCACTCCTCCTCATCTATCCATCATATCTTTTTTTTCATCACTCCACTATCTTCATCCTCGTCATATCATTATCCCTTCAAGCTTTTTAGGATAATATAAATTTGTTATTCTAAGCATCTTTTCTTCCATCATCTTCATTCACTTCAGCAATCTCCAACCTCAACCCATTGTACTCCATTCGATCTAGCACAAAACATCTAATCACATCTTTGGTCTTGTTCCTAGCCTTGC
Source organism: Sequoia sempervirens (assembly GCA_007258455.2). NCBI lineage: Eukaryota > Viridiplantae > Streptophyta > Pinopsida > Cupressales > Cupressaceae > Sequoia > Sequoia sempervirens. The sequence continues at coordinate 16,488 of VDFB02118276.1, read as the reverse complement.
TACATGCCTTAATCCTATCAGCATCATAATCAGGATGTATCCTTCCCTATCCTTGTGTTGTTCTAGGATATATTGTTCCCTCATCAACAACACTCTCATCATCATCATCAGGATGTATCCTTCCATATCCTTGTGTTTTTTAGGGATATATCATTCCCTCATCAACAACACTCTCACCATCATGATCATCAGGATGTATCCTTCCCTATCCTTTTGTGTTGTTTCAGGATATATTGTTCCCTCATCAACAATGTTCCATCCACCATCAATCAATCTTGGCTTGTAGCTTTGTTGAGACAAAATCATATTTTTCCTTGAATCCATTTGTGCTTCCTTTCTTATCATCTTCTCTTCCCAATCTCCTATCGCTTATCATCCTCTCTTATCCATCATTTTGCATCATTTTCCCCATCTACCCTTGCATCATCTCATCCATTTTGAGAGCACACTCGTGTTCTCTTGAACCCGCATGTCCTCTTGAGGGGGCATCATCAAATCCTAATCTTCATCTTCACTCTCATCATCTTTCCTCCAAGTCACAAATTTGAATGACTGGGGCATCTTTCACAATCTAACCATCTTCTTCCAGGTGCTATGTTTTAATCTTCTTTGAAATGATGCTACTTCGTAACACCATCTCAAAGAGGGGAAAAATGTAGACACCTAAATTTGGCCACTTATGTTTGGTCAAATTTATCCCTTTTTCATATAAATATCCTCTTATCCATATTAATTAAGTAATATTGCTAAATTATTTAATTAATACTCCTAAAGTCTCTAAATCCCTAAGGTATTTAATTAATTAAATACTTGATCCCCCTTTATCACTCTAAATTAAATAAATATGTCAATTTATTTAATTTAGTTTTCAAATTTAATAGGGATTAAATATAAATATTTAATTACCTCTCCCCTTTCTCTCTCCTCCCATCACATCCTCCATAATCTACACTTAATCCTAATACTAATCCTAATCCCCACCTAACCCACCCGCTAAACATTTGCACACACTTAATCTAAGATTAAGTGGGTCAACCCTCCTCCATCACATCAATCACATGGGTCTTGTCCTATCACGATACCCTTATCCCTCTCAACTCACCTTATTGTGCCACTTGGTACAATCTCATGAGTTGAGAGATCATCTCTCATCTCAACCCTTGATCTCAAGATCTAATCTTGGTCATTCATCCATTATCCTCCAAAAAATCTATTTATCCAAAAACTTAGTCATTTTCATCTCTCACCCATTTTTCATTGGAGTGTCGTTATGATGCCAAAATTTCGAGTGAGCACACATCCCATCATGCATCATGGGCACATCTACACAACAAGAGGATTTGTATGATGGTTTGAAATCCTCATCGCCCTATCTTGAGTGTTGTTCTTGTTTTTGGTCTCTTGCTTGATTTTCTTGCATTTTAGTAGATTAAAAACACTACACACACATATATATATATGTATATACATATATAAATATATATACTTATATACATGAAATTCAATGGTGTGTATAAATATATATATTATATAAATAATGTAATTTTTTCTCTAGCACTGAATTATCATATATCACATAACATTTTAAACTTAGCTTATGCTAAGAATTTAGTGCGTTGCATATTACAATTAAAATAGTGCTAAAGTAGTAGTGCATGTGTATATATAAATGATGGTGTTTAAAGCACATAAATTTCAAAGCAATATGAATATAAGCAACACTATATAAAGCACATATAAACCAATGCATTCCAATGTGTATGAAACATTGCCAAGACTTTGTCAAAGCAAAACAATAGTTGATACATATGCACAAGAAATAGTTGACCAAGTTATCAGTAAAGATCAACCAAATTAAAAGGCGCAAATAGGAATAATGTGGCACCAACAGAGAGAGTTGAATCGATTAGAAGTCTGTTTCTCAAATATGAATTTCCAAAATGTGAAGCAATTGAAAATGGAAATGGTCAAGTGTGTAGCTGTCTATGTAAGTTGACCTGTAGAAAACATTTACCTTGCAATTCTGATTGTCTTTCTTGTTGTTCATTTGTGAAGTATGACTCTTTACCAAGGTTGTGTATGTGTTCATTGTGCATCAATTTTAACTACCACCTTTTGTTTTCCTTACTGAGTTAAATCATTGGAGTTGAGAAGTGTCAATCCTCATGCCCCGTTTCTAGCCTTTAGTTGCTATTTTTTGTGTATAAATAGAGGAGCTATCTACCTCATTGAGAGCACATATTATCTATTTTTTTGTTGTGATTTTTTGAGCTATTGCATTCTGATTTTTTGAATTATGAGAGAGAGTTATTGAGAGAATTGAGAGGGTTTTGAGGGAGAATCTTTAGTAAAGTGGGGAAAAGTTGTTTGAGATTTATTGACTGAGTTGGGAAGGCTGTGTTGGGAATCTAAATCAATCAATTGGAGCATTAAATAAACACGCATGTTGATTCCTACTCTTTTATAAAAAAAATTATGTTTTTGGAAAATATTGTGTGACATTACTTGTTTTGTCTAGAAGTTAGTCCTAATGCTTATCAAGGAAAGATCGTTTTATTCTTTTATGAAAGTGAAAGGAAGCTTGTTGTATTTAGTATAAAGATTCATTTGCTTGATGTGTCTATACATATTCCATATTAAGGAATGGGTGGATATAGTGGGTATTATATACTATATTAGGGAAATAGCTTACGTAGCTAATGGTTAAACTAGTTGATTCTATAGACACCTAAAAATGTCTAAATGGATCGCATTGGCTAACTAACATCATTTCATCCTCAAATCCATCTTCTTTTCACTTTTTTAATTAAATAAGCCTAATTATTTAATTAAATGTCTCATTTTCACCTATTAATCTAATTGACCTAATTGGGTTAATTCACCCCCTCTCACACTGATATTTCATCTGGTTTAATTAAATAATGCAAATTCTTTAATTTTAACCCTAAGTCTTCTTATTTAATTAAATATAATATATTTTGCATCTCCTTTTCATTAAATAAATCAATAATTTAATGAATATCCTCACATTCCTCAACTTGCACGTTCAAATTTAGTTTTAATTAACTAAATTTATAATTTCCCTCTCATCCACTTGCATAGGGAATATTCTCCTATTTTCCTAAAAAAAAAAGGTAATGATTACTCCAAACAAACTTTGAAACAACTTTTTAAAGTTGTTGCAAAGTGTGTTTATTTGCATGATTGTGAGCCCTTGATCTTTTCTTGATCCATGTGATCTTTGAATCTCATCCATTAATGAGAATGCTTGATCCATGTTTCATCCTCCTTTCATTTGTGACCACTGATAGATCAAATCAATCTCATCCATTTCTTTTTCATTTGATCTCTGTTAAATCAATTATTTAATGAATATCAAAAAATTCCCCTAATTTGCATAATTGAAACTTTTTTTTAATTATCAAATTACTAACCCTTCCACTTGCAAGGGAATATTCCTCCTTTGCACATTCCTCCAAAAGGGGAATATTACCATGGAATATTCCTTCCCCTTTTACACAATTAAACTTTGTTATAATTTGCAAAATATCTATTTCCTCACCAATTAGAATATTCCAAAGAATATTCTTTCTCCTCACTCATTTGAAAAAGGGAATATTTTTACAAAACTTCATGTGCAAGTTAACTCAAAACTTCATATGTAAGTTAACTCAAAACTACTTGTGAAAGTTAACTTGTGACCTCTTGTACAGGTTAAAAGTGTGTTTGTTTGGATGAATATAAGCCCTTGATTAAATATCAACCTGCATTTTCAACCCTTGATGAGAATCCATGATCCATGCTACCAACTTCTTCCATCCTTGACCATTGACTAGCCTTTTTGATATTAACCCTTCATTTCTTATTTGCTTTCCCATAAATAAAGCACTATTTGGAGACAAATGGATCCATCCTTTAACAATAAACTTATGTTGTTAAAATCATTTGCACCTGCACTCACATTTAACATCATTTTAGCTTTATTTACTTGCATATTAGCTTAGCTTCCATTAATGGCTTCCATGATAACATAGATGCATACATTTAGCTTATTTGTTAATTAGGATTTTAATCTTTTGAAGCTTGCATAAATTTAGAGTAGATTTTCATATACCCATATCAATCATCTTAGCATATATCGTGTTAATTTAGCATTTAAATCATGTTTTATCACATATCTCTCATCGGTTTCATCGATTCTCTTTAATTGAATCGATTGAAACAAGATCATTATCCAAGGGATTGGGAAAGGTTTGTCATTCCACATCAATGCAACACCACTCCCCCAATAGGATAAGTTTCAATGTCTTAGATTAGAGGTTTTTCAAGCTTTCATGATTTAGAATGTTAGTTTTAATGGCTTCTTTGTCTTTGTTTACAATGAATGATCTTATTGGGATTGATGCTTAGTGGGTTAAATATGCCTCAAATTCGTATGGATCAGGTGTAGTTAACCTATACTATGACATTGGTCACATTTTGGCACTATAAGGAGGGCTTGAACTAATCAATCTGACAAATTTCTCTTTAGGTTTTTGTTTTCCTTGTGTTTGTAGATACAATGATGCTTTTTAGGCTAATTGGGTTTTGTAGGTTGAACGATAAAAGTTGAAGTGAAGAAACATCATTGTCTTAAAATCTTATAATTGTAACAAGTGTTTGACACTTTTGGGGCAATTATAACCCATCTATCATGCTTTTCATTTTATGCTTTAGAACCACACTAATTTCAATTTGGGTTTAAAAAGAATGCTCAAACGAGACTACAATTGAACCCTCATTTCATCATTTTATTTTGGGCTTAAAATTGAACAAGGCAACTTAACATTTCATTTGGTGCATTTAATGAAGTCATCTTAGCTTTAGGGGTTAAAATTAATGAGTTTTACTATGTTTTGATTTGCATCTTTGTTATTGAATGCATATGCAATTCTCTCGCTCCACTTGATGATCTTGAGAAACAGAAACATTCCTTAACACTTTGTATAGTCACCTACATCTTTCAATTTGGATTAAAAATGAACCCCATGCTAGTGTAGGGAAAATGCGTGGTGTGTGTTCTATCCTTGTTTCATGCAAATGGGTATGATTGAACTACAAACATACTTCCTTGCTATTGTTTATCTTTAGAGGGCTTGCCTCCCCGCTTCAAAAGGAGGGAACAACCCAACCGGAAATAAGCTAAAGCCAAGCTCTTTCAAGCCGCTATATAAATAATGTGTTTGTGAAAAAAGTCATAAACAATAGGTGCAGATGCATCATACCAAAAAGTGTCACCCTTAGTATCCGTGTGATACATTCAAATCTCTTCTTAGGAAGAGATTGGGAGGCGTCTTGATTCTCCATAATCTTGAGCTAATCTTGTCGCATGTATGGCCACCTTGAATGAAAGCCCTTATTATTAACCAACTGTTTAGAAGCCAAAAACCTTTATGCTTGTTGGTGTAGGAATGGTCGTTTTGAAGGCACCCCACATTTTACTATTCAATTGTTGAAACAAGAAAATCCTAAGGATCTTTGAATCTTCAAGATTTGAGATTTGGTGGTTCCGAGAAGTGTGTCGTGGAGGGGAGCCAATGTTGCCAAATCTCTATTTGTTCGCATTGTCTTAGTGTTTGGAGAAATCCAAGTGGGGATTCAATGAGTAGTATCTTATGAACCTAAGGTTGTAAATGCTTGTGATTCAGTTTAATACTTTTCTTGGTTCCAAAACATTACAAACAAACATTCACAATCTTCCTCAAAATTTCAAATCATTTGGTCTAAGTATGGATACCTTTTGAAATAGCCTTAATATTAATGTTTGTCCTAAGGATTTCTATCCTTAGAGATTTCTATATATCTTGACTTATATCTCAATCCATATTTTCCAAAGTTAACATAAGAAACTATGGATTCAACCTCATGATTTTCACAAAATGGACATTGTGAAATTTATGATGTTTTTGACATAGATATTTAGTTTGAAAACTTAATCAAGACAAGTATTTGTGGTAAAAGAAACTCATTAAGATAAATTGACAAATTGAACCCCACATGACCATTTGGTGACTGATCACACCGGTTGAAGAACCCGACCTTACACCTGCTATCATACAAGGAAAACATTGCAAACATTGAGTCCAAAATCATTGAGTTCTATTGTCAAAATCATTGAGTTCCATTATCCAAAGTCAATGAATTCTATTGTCAAAATCGTTTGAGTCCTATTTTACCAAAATCATTGAGTCCTTAGGGTTTGATCACTTTAGAAGTATAGCATGTTTCTCACTACCTTTGTCTTGGAAAAAAGGTTCACTCTAGGTCAATATTGGGTCAAACATTTCACTCATCCCTTCATCAAAATTCATCCTTCATCTCACCAAACTTTGCAAAAAAAAATTTATACACCAATACTTTGTGACTTAAACATCAATCAACCAAACCCTAACTTAGCTACTTTGTATGTGAAATGAATCCCTTTCCATGCATATGGTTAAGTTAGTTATCATTTGTGGACTAGTTTATCTTGAAGGTTACAAGTCTACCTTAAAGATTCACAAGTTCATTAACATCTTTTATCCTAACATCAAAACATCAAACTTAAGTCAAAAGTGTTGTCTCAAAATGTTTGCAAAAGATCACCCCCCATATCATTCACCTTCTCATCTCCCATTATCACTATTTCTCCAAAAATACTTAGAGCATTCCTTTTACCTAAATTTGATTCAACTAGAGAGTTTAATTTACATTACAAATCTCATCACAACTCTCCCATAGGTGACCCAAAATTTATGGTAAGTACAAGATCACAACACAAGAGAATCATGGAAAAAACCAAAGTCACATTCACCTCAAGTGATCCTAATCCTCAAGAATTTGATTTGAGAAGTATTTTTACCCCATCACAACAAATTTCATCACCATCAGGGCCATATGAGATAGAATATGTCAAGAACAATCCATTTGGACTTACTAGGGAAGAAATCATGGAACATCAAGCCTTAGAAAATGTGGCTCCAATTTCCCCATCTTTTGTTGCACAATCATTGACACAAGGCTTGAATTCATCTACGATTCAACCAACTCCATCCCTTGTGCCAAGTCAACTCTTAACATCTAGTCTTGCAACTAGGCTAGTAACCAACCTTGGTCTCACTTCATGTCTAGGAACCAACACAATTGTGGGTATTCACAACACGACCATTCCATTAAACACCAATCTTCCCCAAAACACAAGTTGGACACCAACATTTTGCAAACCACTTACATTCCATGACACCACAACAACCTCAACATTTCAAGTGCAACCATCAATAGCAACAATAGCAAGCAACCTTTTAAAGACAAGAAGAGGAAGAAGAAGCAGCCTTAGCAGCACAACAACAACAACAAGCAGCCTTAATAGCACAACAACAACAACAAGAAGCCCAACAAGCAACCTTAGCAGCACAACAACAACATCAAGCCCTAGTGGCCCAACAATAACAACAAGTACACCAAACAACCTTAGCAACACAACAAGCCACCTTAGTAGCCCAATAACAACAACAATCCCAATAGCAAGCTCAACAGTAAGCCCAATAACAACAATTGCTTGCAAAACAACAACAACAACAACAGGGTTTGTACTATAACCCTCAACCGAACATCGTCAATACCAACATGTTAGGAACATATACATCGACACCACATTCACCTTTGTAATATCCTACACCCCCATACACACCATACAACACCTCATCATATCATAATCTCGTGTATAACCCATCCGCCATCCCACAATACGCAACGTATGTTCCTCTACCAAAACCACAAGATGATATAGCATCACAACTTAAGGCATTATCACAAGAAATGTAGGATATTTGGATGGGAAAAATGAAGAAACCCCATACACAAAACTTATGCCACTTGATCAAAACATTGCAATGGTACCATTCCCTCTGATTTTGAAATCCCCAAATTTCATAAATAGAAAGGGAGAGGAAGTCCTATAGACCATGTCAAAGAGTTTAACGTCATGTGTATGGAGGTCACTTATAATGAGTCCTATTTAATGTGCCTCTTCCCATGAAGTTTAACAGGTCCTATCATGGATTGCTTTTCTCAATTGCCTCCAAGCATAATAAAATTCCAAGAAATCGTTGAAAAATTCATAGATCACTTCTCCTTCAATCTTAACATGGGCGTAAGCTTAGAAGAGTTGTATACTCTCAAACAGAACAAAGGAAAATCCTTCACCAATTTATTGCAATGATGGGGGAAAAAAGCTAGTAAGAGAAAGTGGACCATTCCTGACAAACAACAAGTGGGGATTATCATAGAAAATGTTGATCCAGATCTATCCTTCCACTTGAAGATGCAGTGCATTACCTCTTATGATGAGCTTGTCCCTAGAGCTCTAATCTAACAGGGAAACACACAAGTATATAGAGACAACTTCCCATCTACTAGTTTTAACGGCAAGCCCCACTATTGAGCCAAGAACAAAAATGTTACTAGTGATGGTGTTGTTGATGCAAATGTGGTCTTAACTGCTCCTAGACAAGAAAACACCCAACCCTTGAACACACAACAACTATACGGGCAACCACCAAACAATCAACCAATGATCAATGCTACAGACACTCAACATGGACAACAAAGAACAAAGAGTGCTCCTAAGTGACAATTCACTCCCTTAGGGGAACCTATGGAGGATGTGCTGAAGTAGTTGATACAGTCTAATCTTATCACACTCCCAAATTTCTTGAACTATCAAGAGCCACAAGTCAAACCTCGTAGCTATAAAGATGATCATTTTTGTGAATTTCACTGATACAAAGGTCATAACACACAAAATTGTTTTAGACTCAAACATCTAATATAAGATCTTATTGAACAAGGAGACATTCATTTTGATAAAAAATCTAGGAATGAAAATATGAAAATTTACACAAACCCTATGCCTGATCATACAAAAGCAAAATATTCAAGAACAACATCAACCTCAAAAAATGTAAACAATACCCATGATACCATGGTGGTGATAGGTCCAAATAATAGTTTATTTTCTATTGGTTTTATCAGACTTTAAGATACTTTTGAACATACTTCCTTACTATAGTCCATATTATATTATCCCTTTTTGTATCTATTATACGGACCTAAGACTTAAAAGCATGATGATGGAATTATAGTTTAATATATTAGCATTGAGTGGTTTATATGAATATGTGCATGGAAATGTTGATGGAAAGTTATGTTTTAATCTAATGGTTATCTTTATGTACGTATTCTATGGAACTAACTTGTTTGCAGCAAAAAGAGGAACCATGATGCACAACTATTATGGGATGAACCCATAGCAAAGGAGTGTCGAATACCAGAACAAGGGATGCTGCAAAAATAGTTGAATGTGGTGGTTATTGGTCAAAGGAATTCATGAAGATAGAGCACATGTTGTCATGACAGTTAATAAATGCTGAAGAAGAGGTCTTCTTTGATTTAGAACTTTGATAGATGGACGCATAACTTAATGAAATATGTTTGCCAGAGTTCTATTCTTTTCAAGATTCTCTTTCAGTTATAGATTGAATAAGTCTAGATCTTAAAACCATGTTCTAGATATTTGGAAGTGGAATTATTGATTTCGGTTTTAGTTGTTACTTACAATAAAAACTCCCTCAACTGGTATATAACTGATGGTCGAGTCTGTAGTTTAGTTAGTTGGTTTTTACAAAGTTTGTACTATTTGTTATTTTCTAGTTGAAACATGAATCTACAAAATGGTTAAATCTAGTTTGTGGGAGTTTTTGTAATCCTTTACTCTATGCAATAAATGAAGTTCAGTTCATGAGATGTGTGAGATCTACTAGTTAGATTGTGCTCAATTAAGTGGGAACAATTACTTGAGCAAGCCACTCAAGGTATTTTTCTCCACTTCTTCTTTCAATTATTTATTTCTATTGGTAGTTAATATTAGTTTGTTGGTAGTTAATATTAGTTTATTGTTACTTATGAATTATAGATTCTATTTCTTGTTTATTATGAGTGAATTCCTAGGAACATGCATGGAATAATTGTTAATAATACTCTAGAGAATAGTTTAGATATTTCAGTAATCTTAAATAGGTTTTCAGTTTACTTTCATTAGAAATAGTTTAGTTACAATCATTACTGTAGGTACCCGTAGCAACTAAGGTTCAGTTTTACTTTCGTTGTTTTACAGTTTTTATGAGTTTCCAACAACTAGAATAACTTAAGTAGGTTAGTTTGAGTAGTTTGAGTCCATGAAGGCATATATCTTGTTGCACCATCATAAGCTTACACTCCTTGGTTGATAATCTAATGTAGTATTAAATAGTGTCAAGTGGATTATTCAGTTTCTTAAACCTTTTAATTGAGTGACTTTCACCAAGTTTAGAAAACATTAACTTAGACTCTACAAGTGGGAAATATTTATTTATCACAACATAAGGAATCAAACACGTATCAAGATACTATTTTCAAACAAATTCCAAACCCATCAACAATGTTTAGCACTATTTTATACCGTAATGACATCAAGTGGATATCAAATTGTGATATCTCTCCCACATATGACTCAATGATTGGGCATGTTGAAGAAGTTCCAAACGAGAAAGAAATGTCCCTTATTTCACCCATACCCACAAAATGTTGTGAAGAGTCTTTTACCGATGATATATCATCCACACAAGGATCATGTCAAGAGGAGGTTCTTGAGGATAATGAAAGATACTCCAAATCGAGTCAAGATCAAGAACCCCTATCCCTAGAGTTTCACCAAGAGCTAAGGGACATCTTCCAAACCATTTTGAACTGCAAAGATGTCCCTGATATCACCCCTGAGATGTTTCTTTTTGATGGACATATATACATTCTTAATCCAAAAAAAGAGTCTCCCACTCTTGGTATTCCTACACAAGAGCAAGCATTGGTCGAGATTCTTGATTCTTACAGTGATTGTGCATCATCAACATCTTTTGAGTCAGTATCAACATCTTTTGAAGTAGTATCAACAGCTAATGATGTCATAGAATCAAATAAAACAATTCATATTCTTGAACAACAGGAGCCCATAGCAATATCATATGTTCACGACAAGTCATATTCAATGGCTATGGATCAGAGGGTACATTATCAGGGCAAAGGATTAGCCTGTATTGATAATACCTTCAAAACACCAGGGGCAATCTTGTCTACAAAAAACATCAACATATGGGGTATGAAGGATCCTTATGATGAAAATGTAGTCAATGCTACAACTAGCCATATCATGAGTTGGTATTCACCCATCATCTCATACACAAATTGGGACCAACATAAAAAGAAGAATTCCTATCAAAGCAAGGTGAAGATCATCAAAACAAATGGAGAAGTCAAGAAAAAAGGACAAAGTAAATACAAATGGATACTAAAGCAAAATAAATAAAATCATGCCTCTAAAACTCCATTATTCAAAGAAATTATGGGGAAAAATAAAAAAGGGAAGTGTATCCATCAAAAGAGTCCTCAAATACAAAAGCAGGCTTCTCAAGCAAGGAACAAAATATATTCAATGGTTGGTCCTAATTCCATGAAAACCTCTGTTCCCACCCATCATTTCTCATCTTCCCAAGTTTGGAGAGTCAAAGGTTCCAAACCATCAACCAATACATCTCATATTCCTTCATACATGTTACCGTCCACTCCATTCATGATATCGAATTCTCGTGCATTGACCGTGTATTGACAACTAACCTTCATCATCATGATTCTAAAGGCACTTTATCACCATGTGCGCACATAGACAAGGTTAATTTTGGTATCCACAAGGCAGATCAAAGTTCCTAAAGGTTGCATTCAAGTGCTTGTATCTTATCAAATTAGCTTCTTTAGGAAGGATATCACTAGCAAGTTATAACAGTGGCCTCTACATCAGTGCTGCTAGGTGGTTCAACATGAGGGTAAAATTTCCAAAAAATCAAAAAAATCATAAAATCAAGAAAATAGTAAAAATAAAAATCGTCCTCCAGTGAAAACCAATACGGTGGCACTTTGGGCAAGTACTATGATGAAAACTAGGAAAATAGGCATCATGAGTAGAATCGAGCGTCTATATGATCCCTCTTAGATAAAAGCATCTCATCCTTGTCATGATAAATCCAATGTTCCCTCCACCCATCCAATCTAGATTCATCCAGATATCCCACTTTATCTTGATCTCGACAAAGATTTGACTTATACTTCAACTCTACTCATGGAGAATTTTTGACAGGCTCTTTACCATTTTATCTCATGAATTCCCATAGTCCATATCTAGCATGATAAAACTCTGTCAAACTCTTCACATATACATTAGCTATCTTGGTTATCCATTGTAGTATGAAGAATTTCTAGACACTGGGGGTAGGTTATTGCACTCTTGTTTTTAAATAACTCTTGATTCATGTCTTATATCTCACAACATGACATCGACATCGTGATCTAGGTATAATTTACCTCAAATCTCATCAAAAATCCAAAAGCAATACCTTGTCAAACTATGGGTCTCTGAGCTTGAATGTAGGCAAGGCCATCATTGATGTGCCCCTGAGACACCCTAGGTCAATCCTTTAGGAGTCTGTCATAATAGACTAACATTTCATCAATTGTTTATCTTCATCTTCAATAAGTCAAGTCAGTCAAACTACATGGTCTCTACATGTATAACATAGGCAATGCTAATCTCTAGTCAACCCATGAGGCCCCTAGGATAGGTCTTTTAGGTTAGGTTCTTGGTTGAAACTCGGAAAAGCCAAAAACATTCAAAAAATAAAAAAAACCTTAAACATTTGTAGAATACCAGAAAACCCCTAAACATTCAGATAACAGAAAATCCCAAAAACATCTAAAAACAAAAAACACAAAAAAAAATAGAAAACCTTGAAAAACCCTAAATAGCCTCAAATAACCGAAAACATAAACATTCACATAAACTTTCAAAAAACCCTAAAACAACCTCAATTTTTTTTTCAAAATACCAAAAACATTAAAATATTCTAGAAAACCCAAAACCATCCATCCCATTCTGCTTTCACTCACAATAAACCTCCATCCATAATAAATCGATAATCACCTTCACCCTTTGGAAAAACAAGTAGAAAACAAGTATCACAAGTCATAAAGTGAAAACCTGAGTGTCAAAATCTAAATTCTAGATCATAGTTAAATGTGTCAGTGAAGTTTGTATTAATGGCTCATCATAGCATCATCATCCTAAATCAAACCATCTGATCAACATGTCCTAGGATGTATCCTTCTTGCGATGGACATCAGTATTAGACATCACCTTAGCTAAATTAAACTGGTAGGAGATATAGATAATACTAACTGTTTGTCTTTGATATGTTCTTATTATTTATCTTCTTATGACCCATTCTGAGGACCTCTTGATGATGTCTCAATAATTTAGAGAGAAAGGAATGGGGCATCGATCATTATTTTTCGTTTGTTGTGCTTGTGGATATTCTTGTAAAATAATCTTGGCACATACTTGCTTAGTTGTGTGTAGGGAGGTCGTTTGGAGTATATTGTTGAATATTGCGTACACTTTGGTCCAAGATATTCTAAACTTCTAAACTACATTTCGACGAGGTTTATGTATGTCAGGATGTGAATAGGAACTATCCTATCTATTTGCAGAGTCAAATTCCATTACATTAGATACAATGCCATCCTGGTTATCAATACCTCAATGCATCATGTCTATGTGTTATATCAAAAAATAAGGAATGACAAAAAATACCAATCCCAAGATATGAGCAAATCATCATCATGCATGTATCATCACCATAATCTAATAAAGTCTTAGTGGATCATGGACTTGTTGGACTTTTTTAATCAATCTCAAAATCAATGGTCAACCCATTCATCTTATTCTTCTTATTCTTCTATCTTTACTAACAATTCTATCCAAGTATCGAATATGTGTGATATATCAAAATATACATGAGGCTACCCATAGCCGATGATTGTTTATACATACTAAAATCTATCTACATTAATATCTGAGCTATCACGATAAAAATCCCTCTTCCATTGGGGCATAGTGGGGCACCTATATCATCTTTAGCTCAACAAACTGAAAAGTTGCAGCTCTTTGATTCAAAAGCAACCTGGAATCTCAAGCATCTCAAGCATAAGTCTGATTTTCACCTATCGTGAGCCTGATCAAAACACTTTATTCTCTAATCAATCTCTCAAGGGGGCAACCAACCATCTTTCAATCATATCGATATCAAATCATCTAACGAACTTTGTTCCTAGCCTTGCTATCAAATTATCAAATCAATCATCATTGGGATATATCCTTCCCTACCAATCCTCGTGTTATTCAATACAATCCTTGCATTATTGTGAATCCTCAACAATGTTATCAATCAATCAATTAGATCAATCAACTTTAGCTTGGCTATCAACATCTCAAAGAGATCATCGATATTTGTTTCTGCATCATCATCAGCATCAAAATCGACATCATTCTTTGAACCAATGCAACAAGTACATTGTTTCAAAGAGGGGAAAAATGTAGACACCTAAAAATGTCTCAATGGATCACATTGGCTAACTAACATCATTTCATCCTCAAATCCATCTTCTTTTCACTTTTTAAATTAAATAAGCCTAATTATTTGATTAAATGCCTCATTTTCACCTATTAATCTAATTGACCTAATTGGGTTAATTCACCCCCTCTCACACTGACATTTCATCTGGTTTAATTAAATAATGCAAATTCTTTAATTTTAACCCTAAGTCTTCTTATTTAATTAAATATCATATTTGCATCTCCTTTTCATTAAATAAATCAATAATTTAATGTATATCCTCACATTCCTCATCTTGCACATTCAAATTTAGTTTTAATTAACTAAATTGCTAATTTCCCTCTCATCCACTTGCATAGGGAATATTCCAAAGGAATATTCTCCTATTTCCCTCCAAAAAAAAGGTAATGATACTCCAAACAAACTTTGAAACAACTTTTTAAAGTTGTTGCAAAGTGTGTTTGTTTGCATGATTGTGAGACCTTGATCTTTTCTTGATCCATGTGATCTTTGATTCTCATCCATTGATGAGAATCCTTGATCCATGTTTCATCCTCTTTCATTTCCACCATTTGTGACCATTGATAGATAAAACCAATCTCATCCATTGCTTTTTTCATTTGATCTCCATTAAATCAATTATTTAATGAATATCATATAATTCCCCTAATTTGCATAATTGAAACTTTGTTTTAATTATCAAATTACTAATTTTCCACTTGTAAGGGAATATTCCTCCTCGCACATTCTCTAAAAGGAATATTCCATGAAATATTCCTTCCCCTTTTTACACAATTAAACTTTTTTTTAATTTGCAAAATATCTATTTCCTCATATTTGAAAAAGGGAAATATTCTTACGAAACTTCATGTGCAAGTTAACTCAAAACTTCATATGTAAGTTAACTCAAAACTTCTTGTGCAAGTTAACTTTGTGACCTCTTGTACAAGTTAAAAGTGTGTTTGTTTGGATGAATGTAAGCCCTTGATTAAATATCAACCTGCATTTTCAACCCTTGATGAAATATAAAGGGGCCATATAGTTAGATAGATGTGTGGGGGACCACAATTAGTCCAAGGTTGGTGGAAAAGTGCTTGAGTGATGCTTCTGCTCATCAATTGGTGACTAAGGTTTGAATAGAGGATTTCTAGGACTATTTGTACACCTTTTTCCAGTAAGCTCATTGGAGCCTTGTGTAGAGTCTAAGTTAATGATTTGTAAACTTGGTGAAAGTCACTCAATTCAGAGGATTAATAAACTGAACATACCACTTGACACTGCTTAAGACTACATTAGATTATTCACCAAGGAGTGTAAGATTATGATGGTGCAACAAGATATATGCCTTCATGGACTCAAACTACTTGAACTAACCTACTTAAGTTATTCTAGTTGCTGGAAATTCATATAAACTGGAAAACAACGAAGGTAAAACTGAACCTTAGTTGCTATGGGTACCTACATTAATGATTGTAACTAAACTATTTCTAATGAAAGTAAACTGAAAACCTGTTTAAGATTACTGCAATTTCTAAACTATTCTCCAGAGTATTATTAATATTATTAACAATTGTTCCATGCAAGTTCCTAGGCACTCACTCGTAATTAACAGGAAAGAGAATCTATAATTCATAAGTAACAGTAAACTAATATTAACTACCAACATAAATAAATAATTGAAAGATGAAGTGGAGAACAATACCTCGAGTGACCTACTCAAGTAACTATTCCCACTTAATTGAGCACAATCTAACTAGTAGATCTCACACATCTCATGAATTGAACTTCATTTATTGCATAAAGTAAAGGATTACAAAGAACTATCACAAATTGGATTTAACCATTTTGTAGATTCATGTTTTTGGAAATAATAGATAATAAAAACTTTGTAAGAACCAACTAACTAAATTGTAGACTCAACCATTAGTTATTATAT
>VDFB02118275.1:0-28926 GCA_007258455.2 Sequoia sempervirens | reverse complement strand
TTTTTACTATTTTCTTGTTAGAGAGTGCCACGGTATGGTTTTCACTCAAGGACTTGGATATGATTCTTAACTTCTCACTTTTGCGACTGAAGGATTCAATCGTTTCCCCATAGTAGGTGTGTGTGTCTAACTCCATTATGAATCCTGCCTTATGATCTCCATCTGGAATGTTATCCCTCAACCCCATGAATTCTGAGAGTGCTTCATCGTTTTCGAATGTATCGAGAACTGGTGGTCCTCGTTGGTCATAGTCGATCAGTTGGGGGTAGACTAAGCGGATCTCATGATTTTGACTATTTGGTTCAAAGGATATGGTACTAATCATACATAGGGTGGTATCTTCGAATAACCTAGGTAGGTTGGATAAGGTATCTTCGTCATCGCTACTAATATAAGGCTCAGTGATAAAGTTATGCATGTCTGTCCCTATGGGTATTGGGGAATGCACTTGTACTAGGACTGGCTGAGGAGAAACATTAGCGGCTCTAACCGGAGGACTTCGGCCACGTATGGTTATTCTCAGAGGGGTACATCCAAGACCAAGATTTGTTATAGGTCGCGTCTCAGGCATGATTGGTATTAAGAGCCCATTGTCATTTTGTCCCAGTCTTTGATTTTGGTCATAGCCCATCGCAAGCATCATGTGTAGGCCTCTGCTTCTTTCGTCCATTGGTAATTCAGGTGTCGTTCTTTCATCTCGATACATGTTTGATGGATCTGCTTCTATTACCTCATGGCCAAGGTCTCCCCACCTTGTAAATTCAGGATAATTTTGAAGATAGGTTTGTGATGAGGGAGCTTGATTTTCTTGTGGGCGTCCTCGTGATCTTGGAGATTGTGGTAACTCTCCTATCACAAAAGCATTGTTAGGCAACTTATAACTTCCACAACCGTCCTCTTGGATGATGAGCTTGATATCGGATATGGTGGGAATGGCGGGTGTCTCTGTCGCAGAAGTGGATGTGAGAGTGGCGGGATCGATGTATGATGTGGATGGGCCCTCATCATTTTTCGGCACTTGGGGGATTTTGTAGTATTTGGCTTCCAGGTTCTTGCAGTATGAAAATGGCTCAGGATCTCCATGGATAGTGACCTCTTGTCCATTATGTGTAAATTTTACACATTGGTGGAAGGTTGATGCTACGGCTTTCATTGCATGGATCCATGGGCATCCCAAGAGAATGTTGTATGGTAAGTCGAGGTCCAGGACTTGACAGGTGGTTTCCATAAGTGTTGGCCCTACTTGGATAGGGAGCTTAATTGTGCCCTGTGACACTCTTTCTTGGTCATCATATGCTCTGATTGTTATGCCCTTTCCTTTGTCAATGGAATCTTCCGATATCTTTAACTGCTTGATGAGGCTAAAAGAACAAATGTTTAAACCTGCACCTCCATCCACCGTGACTCCTTTGATTTACTTTGTTCACAATGACCTCCAAGTGAAGTGCACGACAGAGATGGTTAAGGGAAAAATCTTTGGTCGGAAAAATGTAAGGAGGTTAGCGCTATGATGTTCCTAATTTCATAGCTTGAATTGTTCCGCATCAAGATCCGCTGGGACAAAGTGGATGAGGCTAATGCTTCTTCTTCGAGACTTTTATGGGCCGGGATGAGGATTTTGAACCAACCCATGATGGAGATGTAGCCGGGCGCTCTTTGAGTTGGTCTACTACATTGTAGCTATACGGAATCTGGCCTTTGGATGAAGGAACTTTATTGGGTTGGGATGATCCTGCGATGGTGACTTTTCCGCCTCTTGTGGTGACTCCACAGTCTTCGGCATGGGCGCCCTTGATGGTGATTACCATGCAGTTTTCATTGAGGTTGGCAACAACGGTTTCGTATACATGATTTACACTGCCTTTTCCTTTATCCTTGTTATTCCCTTTGTTGCCATGATTCGGCATCGGATTCGTGTAGATTTTAAGATCCCGATTCCCTGTAGGTGTTTCCACATTTATGATTCTTTTGTCAATGAGATCTTGAATGATGTTCTTGAGTCTCATACAGTTATTTGTGGTGTGGCCTTTGATCTTGTGGAACTCACATAGTTGATTTTCATTGTACCAAGGAGGTTTGACATCAGGTTCTTGATAATTCTCAAACGTGGGAGCTTGGATGAGTTTTTCGTCGATTAGCTTTTTCATGATGTCTTCCAGCTGGTTCCAAAGTAGTGTATTTTCGCTTTGGGGTATTGCCTTTGGCGCTGAGGCGTCCCTTTGGTCGCTGACGCTATTGATGCATGGATTACTGTTGGGTTGATATGTTGTGTGATGAGCGTTTTGTTGTGGTTGGATTTGCGCGGGTGTATTTTGGCGTGGACCACTAATGACCACCTTGGCGTCGACGACACCATCATTAGTGATGTTCTTGTTTCTCGCCCATGTGCGAGGTTTATCATTGTAGTTTGATGATGGGCGGTTTCTTTGTGATTCGTGATATGATGTCGATTCGATGGGTTGGGTTGCAAGGGCTCTTTCAATGCTAAGCGCCTTGGAAATTAGTTGATCATAGGTGGTGATTCCCTGAACCTTGAGGTGGAATGACAAGCGGCTTTCAAGGTTGGTAATGATTGTGCAAACTTGTTGCTCTTCTGGCATGGTCCATTTGCTCCGATTGGCCTTAGATCGCCATCGTTGAAGAAATGAAGCGAAAGATTCATTCTTTCCTTGTTTCAGAGCGTAGAGTTCTTCGAGACTAACATCCATTGTAATGTTACATGCGTAGTTTCTAATGAATGCGTCTCTAATTTCTTCGAATGTCCTAATTCCTGAAGGTAAGCGAGAGAACCATTCTATGGCATTTCCCCGCTATTCTAGGGAATAGCCACGATAGATAAGCATCATTACATGCAACCTCCATGCTACAATGAACCTCGGAATTCCCCTGATGTGGATCTTCGTGGTTTCGGCCCCTCGATATTTAATAAATTTAGGATCCTAAACCTTCTAGGAGTGGTTTCATGTCTAGGCCCTATCAAATGGATAGGGACACAAGTTGCTTTTATGGCGCTTTGGTTGTTCGCCACCATCAAGATCGAAAGCATTTGTTGTGAGAGCAACTTTGAATTGTGTCGCCATATCATTCCGAGGATCAGGGGGTGGGATGAATGTGTTTGGGGGTGTTGCAATTGTGGTTTGGATGGATGGGTTGGTTTGGATGGGTGGGTTGTTTTGTGCATTGTTCAATGGTATCGGTATGTTGTGGCGGGCGAAGTAGGCTTCTACTTGCTTCTGGATGAACAATGCTTGTTGTTGCTCTTGTTGTTGTTGCGCTAGGATTTTTGCTTATTGTTGTACTTGTTGCTATTCTAACAACGCTTGTTGTTCTGCTTGTTGTTGTGCTTGTTGTTGTTCTAACAACGCTTTGTTGTTCCGCTTTGTTCTTGTTCCCCACAACGCTATTGTTACTAATCACGCCTTCTTGTTGTTCCATATTGTTTTAATGCTTGTTGGCAGTTTGCCATTGTGTTGCTCATGCGCTAGTTGTGCTTCAGTTTGTGCTTGTTGTGCTTGTGCTTGAGCTTGTGCTTGGCTTGCTTGTGCTTGGGCTTGCGCCAGCGGCTCTTGTTGCTGTAATAAAAGCTGTGCTCTTGAGCCACTTCCTTTGTGCTTGCAATGCTTGTGCGGCTTGGCTACGGTTGTTGTCATGGTTGCAATAAAAGCTTTGGGCTTGTCAGGCTTGTTGCAGCTCAGAATGCATCCAGCGTTTTGGCAGCTTGCGCAGCTTGAGCGGCTTGTTGCACAGCTTTTTGTTTTTGCACTTGTTGATAGCCTCTTTGGAAAGTAGCTTGCAATGTTGCGTCGAATTGGTTTGATGTGGTGAATGTTGGTGGCGGTGGGGGTGGTGGTGGATTTGGAATGGCGTTTGTGGTGGTGGTGAATGATGATGTTGTGTTGATCATTTGGTTGGTAGATGGTGTTGTCATGTTGATTGCGTGAAAGGTGGATGGTGTCGTCGTGTTGATTGTGTGATTGGTGGATGGTGTTATTGATGTGGTAAGTGGCATCGTTGATGTGATTGGCCCTTGAGAGACCATGTTTTGCAATGTTGTGGGGGTGTTTGATGATGTTGCCATTGCTTGCGTGTTTGTCATTTGTGATGTCAACAATAAGTTTTGAGCGTTTGGCAAAATGTTTTGATTCATGGTTGGGATAGCGGTTTGATTGATGCTTGGTAGGGGAGGCAACCCCAAGCCAAGGAGGGATGTGGATGATAATGATAGTGGTGGGATAGGTGGAAATGTGAGGGGGGTGAATCCTTGCGAGAGCGTTGTGGTGTTAAAAATGCCCCCTGGTCCGAATATGTCTCCCTCTTTTTGTGAATTCGTGAGAAGAGGAGTTTGTGATGCTCCATGAAATGATGTTGATGATAGGTCATAATGTAAATTGAGAGGAACATTTTGGTGTAATGAATTTTGGAGGGTGTTTTGTTCCACTGTGGTGTTTGCGTCCAAGTTTTGGTTATTCACAAGGGGATGTGATTGAAGTTCATTGAGAAATGTGTTTCCCTTGTTGACATTTGGTTGAGTTGGAGCAATCGATGTCGTGTTTTTTGGAATGTTTTGTGTGACGTTTTGGGATGGAGGTGTAGATGAAATGGGGATGGTGGATGAGATTGGCGGAAAAGATGTCTCTACTATGGTGCTTACATCAAAATCCGAAGGCAACTTGGCCCCTTGCTTTGCTAGTTCAAGCATGTACAACGAAGGGTTAAGTTTCATCATGATGTTGATGATTCTATGGTTGTCTGGATTTTGGAGCATTTCGGCTATTTCTTTGTGAGACATTCCAAAGGTGAGGTCCTCCCCTTGATTTTCTTCTTGTGGGTTTTGTGATGATGAGGGGACCAATGGATTGCTTGATTCTGCAAGATTCATTTCTGCATTTGTTTGGCTAAGGTCACTTGAAGCGGGAGTTTCTTTGTGGGCTTCCATACTCTTCTTGTATTGAGATCTCGTTAGAACCATAAAACAAAGATCAATCTTCGGAAATATGGGAGATGAATCTCTTGATTCCTTGGATTTAATCTCTATTTTATGTCCCAAAGTGAAAGTTTTTAGGATGCCTTTTAGGATCAAACGTGATGATGATATGATGGTGATGTTTAAAGATGGATGCTATGGATGTTTTGACTTTTGATAAATCTTGAATGAAATGCTAGGACTTTGGATTTTTGATTGGTTTGATGTTTTGGATTTTGAGACCTTGTCCTTGATCTTGATTTGGATTTTGATTTTGGATTTTGAACAAAAGGAACCCTAAGATGTTCGATAATGATCTAAAGGATAGTTGTGTTCAAAGGATGATGATTTGGATATGTGTGAGGAGAAGGATGCATCTACCCACACCTACCCAAATAAAATGATTGTTTCACTAAGTATATGGAGAAGGATTCATCTACATACACTAAGCTAGACAAGATGATTTGGATGACTTTGACTAAAGATATGCAAAAGGATGCATTCACACACTCCTAGCCAAAGGTGTTTTGATAAATGTTTTCAAGGACTTGATCTCAATGAGTTTGAATGATTGCTTGATTTTGTCATAAAGCCTAGCATTTCAAGGATGATTTCAAGGTTTTTCAAAAGATGACTTGTGAGATGGATGTTTGGATGTTTTGAAAGATGGATGAAAGAGGTTTGATTTTGTTTTGATCCCTAGATGAACCTAAAAAAGACCACTTTGTATTTTCCAAGACCTAGGTATTGAAGAGCATGCATATGCTTCCTAAAGACCTTTGTTAACCAAGGAATGATTTGAACATTTTGGATTTCCAATCAATGATTTTTGCTTTTGGGATTTGGAGTCTTCAACACACATGAAAGTTCATTTTGCTTAGTCTTTGCTTAATGGATTTATTTTACCAAAAACACTCTCTTTGATTAAAGTTTCAAACTAAGATGTACCAATGTCTTAATTTCTTTAAACCCCACAAGATATTTTATGTGGAAATTCAACGAACTTAAGGCAAGGGTTTTCCTATTGTTTACTCAAGAAGACAAATTGAGATATAATCCAATGCTTAGGAACCTCTACAACGTGAACTGAGGGAAAGCAAGCAGAATATATGGATTGAGTCAATGATATTTGTCTTAAAGAGGGTTTGAAATTTTGAGAACCATGTTGAATGTTTGTTTGCAAAATGTTTTCGAATACACACTGTGTTTTCAAACAAAGAATAATTACAAGCCCTATGGATGTGATAGACAATGTTTGTTGAGTCCCCACTTGGACAAGTCCAGCTACGCCTACTTTTAGAGGATGGTTAGATGCTTGACCCCATGGCTCCCCTCCACGGCACTCACTTATAAGGCAGCCAAGCACCAACACCTATGAAACTCCCATGGCATGCTTTCCATCTCTACTAAAGCCGTAAAATTTTTGGCGGCTTCGAGCCCTTCACCAACAAAACATTAAGGATTTTGGAAAATTCTAACACATAGGTTCTAGTAAGGACTTTCCGTCAGGATTGACCCATACTCTGCGAGTCCCTTCGATCCATCTTGCTCGAGCCAACCGTTGATTATGGCGTTTAACAAAACCCTCATTTATATCCCGCTGAAATACTCTTGGCTTTAGAGTGTTACCGGTTGAGTCGCCGCTAGGTGAGTACTTTTTCCCCTGGCGCCCTCTAAGATAAACAAAAGCAGCAAAGACACAATCCAGAACTCGATCGATCTTTGATGGCACAAAGAACGAGAATGTACGCGAAAATGCCCCTACTCACACTCGCACAAGATGTTCAATTTTAAGCCCAAAATGAAGTGTTTTAAAGCAATAAAATGTATTTTGAGTGTTTCTCTTGCACCCTAGATCGCACGAAGCGCAAGGGGAGAGGATACGTACTCAAAAGACAATCACACAAATCAAACACTTGTTCGTTTTACACCCTTCAAAGCAATTGTGAATTCGTTTTAAGCACCAAATGAAATATGAGGATTGCTTGTTCAATTTTTAACCCAAAACGAAATCTAGTAAGTGTGTTCTAAGGTTCGTTTTAAGCCCTTTGCAATGAAAATGAAATTGTTCGTTTTAGCCCCAATTGAAAACTAATGTTCTAAAACGAAAAGGAAAACAATTTCGTGTAGTGTTGATTAAACACTCAAAGTGTTAAAGAACACATTGTGTTTTCAAAAAAACATTTCCCTCCTTTCGTGAAGTAGTATTGATCAAACATTTAAAGTGTTAAAAAACACATTGTGTTTTCAAACAAAAATCCTCCTCCTTTCGTTTTCGTTTGATAGCCTTCTCTTTCGCCTTGCACCTTTTCGCCTTCGTTTGCTTTTGTACCTCCTTCGCTTTTCCTTCATTCACTTTTGTACCTATAAGATGGAAAATAAAGTAATGTGAGACTAAGTTATTCAATTAACTTAAATGATTTCACATAATCACACATTAATAAGGGCCTTGATTTCAATAAATGTAAGGAAAGACTTATTCAAAAGTAGGCAATACTTGCTACAAAAAACTTTTTCTTGTTAAGAAAGATTTTATTTCCTGCACTTCAATTCTAACAAAGGAAAATTTTATGAGGCCCCAATCAATGTAAGATTTAGAAAAATATTTCTGACAGTGAGCTAGTACAACTTATGAGACATAAAGATCTTAAGCACTACCTCAAATCAATGCAAAAAAAAAGAGAAATTAACAGTGCTTGTTATATGACAAGTATAGAAGCCTTTGCATTAATGCGTGTGATAAGGAATTCAAAAAGTCTTCTATATTACTGTTGTCGAGGAGGCTAATGATAGGTTTCAAATTCCTGACAAGCTAGGACACAAAATCTGTGTTACCTATGGTTGAATTGAGCGAACATATCTATAATCCGCCATCTGCTAATTTGTGACAATATGTGTGACAGTAGGACATATTTATGACTGCTACTCATTGAAAAGGCTTTTTTTAAAAAAAATTGTATTTGGCGTGGTAAGAGAGAACTGCGCTAAGAATGCTATTAAATGCAAATGGCCTGTCAAAGAAAAACAAAAATCATGGAAAGATTTGGATGAATCTCTGTATTCAGAACTTATGACAAATAGAATCCATTTCTTTATTCAGAACTATGCTTGAACTGCACACCATATGAAATCTGCATTCAAAACAAAACAACAGTCAACAAAAGCATTTAAGATTCTTACTGGCTTAAGTTACGCGTCTTTTGCAACTTAAAATCACATTTATAAACTACAAAAAAAAATAGGCAGCTTTTTAGAAGATGTGCGCTGAAAAAGGACTTAGAAACTTTCAATGCAGTTGTACAGGCTATGTGCAGCATCCTCACAACCTTTATCACCAGATTTTACGCCATCAATCAATGGGCAAAAGATTTGGCCTGAGGATTATGTCTCCAGAGATCTGTAACAACCATCCTCAAGGTCGTTGTTCTCACCCTTTTTAAATAAGAAGCTATTTTCTGGCTTCAAATAACGCCTATGGTAGTATGAATAAGGATTCAGGACCAAGTGAAGGAAGACATGAGGCGCATAATGACAACTAAAAGTTGTACAGAAGGGGAGTTTATGAACCAGGCAAACCAAAGGATACAAGGTGTGCGCTAGGAAGAGGAGGGACTGCGCTAGGAAACAGTGAACACCCGCGCCAATATATTCTCTCCATACACAAAATTATCTTGTATGTATCAAATCCATTGTATTGCGGCTATGAAATGAATTCTGAGTGGCTATTGATAGAAGGAATCCTGAAGTAATGGATTCAAATAATCTTGCCAGAAAAGAAGACAAATCCTGAAGTTTTGCACGGTCTGACTCTGTGAGTAGTTCAATGGATGGGGGGGCAATGAACGTGAGAATCTATCTGTGCTGTCGTCCAGTACTGTGCTGTCGTCCAGTAGTGGGCAGAGCTCGCAGTTCTAACACTTGGCTCGACAGAGCTTACTCCAAGCAAGCTTTTACACAACATTTGGATGGTGAAGCAAAGCCAAAACTTTTCTGCGGTGATTGACAACAACAGCAACAAAGGTAACTTCACCCTTAAACAGCGATAGAAATATTGCAAACTCTGTGAACAGTGGGCTATAGCGGAAGCTACATGTTATGGAAACAAAATTATTGTCTCAGATAAATTGCCAGACAGTCAAATGATGGACCAAAGAGAACTAATCAGGGGAGGCTCTGCATAGACTCCTTTACGTGAACATTTAGATCTACAACATGAAGATTACTTTGTTGACTACGGGCGAGTTCTCATCACAGATGAGAAACTAAATGATAGCTACTTACACTTTCGAGATCTCAAGAAGATTGAGTATGAGGAGATTTTAGTGTTATGATAAGATGACAGACTTGGAGAACCAGGGCAGGGAGATTCTTATTGCTGTTAGACTAGTAGCTCAAACAAAGCTTATAAACCATTTGGTGAAATCCCTGTAGAAATGCAGTCTCAAAAAAGGTTCCCGAAATGGCATTGCAGTCTACTAAAATGAAGTCATGTGGAGTAAACAAGAGAGAAAATGACACCACTCTCAAACTCATCGACCTCTATTCAGCAAAGTGAAAGTCTTACAATAATCAAGATAGCAGTACCAGATTCATGATAGACAATATTGGCATATTTATATTTCTGTAAAAACAACAGTTGAGAAAATACAATAGCCATTCCTTTAAGTTAAACAAAAACTAAAAGGCATCAATTTGTTGCATTTGACTACAAATTCTACATTAGGTTATTTCAAAGATTTGAAAACAAAGAAAATGTCTATAAACCCTTTAAGAGATAAACAATGCTGAATATGATATCAAGCCCTCCTTCTAGCGCCAAATGTGAGTACCTTTAAAAATCTGCAAACACTATACTCAAACAAGGGTTAGTATCAACAAATCCTTCAAGAATACTCCTATGAAATACATTGTAAATGTTCCAAAATGCCACAAAAGATAAAGAAAAGCCAAATGCATGATGAAAACATTCAACAAATTACCTATTCCATAGTTGGATTGGTGTCACATGTGCTAGTGACCCTTTCCCAACCCTTGATCAAAGCTCAAATTGTGCAAATGCAAATGGAGATGATGGATTGATGATGAAAAAGATCAAATCTCAAATGAAGAGAGTAACCTTGCATGAAATTGTGAATGATTTGCTTGAGGATGATGCACCTATTTAAGGATTTTCAAAATGCCAAGTGTTGAAGAGGGACCAATGTGGGATCAAAAATAAGCCAATGAGTTGACGACACTTGTCATCATGTGATTAGTTGATGTGTGTGCAAGATTTGGGAAGAGTGCCCAAGAGGGGGAAATTTTGAATTCAAATTTGCAATAAATTTTGAGAGGGGGACAAGAAAGAAGAGCAATAAATGCCCTGTTTGACTTGTCATGTTGAGGGAAAATGAGATTTTAATAAATCAATAAAATTGATTTATTGTGCAAGTGGCTGAGATCTAGATAATGCAAGTGGGATGTGATTAGTATTAGATTAGGATTAGATGATGATCATCTTTGATTAATCTGATTAGGTGAGTTGACATTTTGGACTTTGATAATTGATTTATTTAAATCAGAAAATGATGGAATATGATTTAGGATTTGATTTAAATGAAGTCCTGATTTATTTAATTAAATGGATGATGCAAAATGAAGGTTGAATGATAATGTTTATTTGATAAATGAGATTATTTAATGAATGGATGAAAATGCACTTGATTAATTGATGAATGGTCCTAATAATGACATCTAATTGACAATCCGATCGAATGCATAATGTAAATTTTGCATGTCTACAAACATTAATCAGATTCCATTTTTTAGTGGTAATAAGGTCTTCAAGGGATACCATAAGGCAATTTTCGCCAGAGAAACCAATAGAACCTTTAAGTTTTGAGGGGTTCCATAGAGTAAAAATACCCCCTGAAGCACCATTAGCCTCACTAAAAAAAAAAATAGCCCTAGGCCAAATATTCAAAATAATCTTCTCAAAAAATTTCCTCTTCATTTTAGTTTCTTGAAGTAACAGAACATCAACTTTGTTATCCAGCATGTAAGTCTTAATCAAAAATTGTTTATAGGGACTATTAAGGCCCCTAATATTCCAGGTTAGAATCTTCATAACAAGGAGGCAGGCAACCAAGTCACCAGGAAACAAAGAGGGAGGGGAAACAACCACCCTTACTTCTTTTTAGACTTTGGACTTGCAATTGAGTCCAAAGTCTTTTGTCTTCCAGAAGCCACATCACACACATTATCTTTATTCCCATAAACAACATAACCCAGTACCACACCAGGCTTGGGAACAACATTCTAGGATAGGGGAGCCTTTTTGGGCCCCCTGCCTAACCGATCCATATGACAATCAAATCAGGAACAAGACGCAGAGAAAATTCAAAAATAAAGGGAGCGGGAAAGTTGCAAAGCCGAGTTATAAGTAAAGTTTATGTTAACTTGACAAAGTTGAATACCTTGGATTTGGGGATTTCCTTAACAAGCTTTCCAAATTCTTTATAGGGGATGTTAATTAATTTTATTAATTAAATTTATATGGAAGGGGACATGAATTAGTAATTATGACTTAGGAAATTGGGTTAGGACTTAGGGTAAAATGAAATAGGACTGAGGGAAAATTATGAATAAATTAGATAAAGGATAGGATCAAACCTGGATATTTTTAGATGTCTATAAGTGCAATAATATAAGGTGTAGGTTTGTTAAAGTATTGGAGTAGAAATGGTGTGAGATTTTAAAAATGGCATGAAATTAAGTGTCTCTTTATATGTTGTGATATTTTCAAAATGTTTAGTGGATGTGTGTATTGCAACACCTTCCCGATAGTAGATTTGTACTTGACCCTTTGACCCCCACATGGGGTGTTTCCCCTTGACCCCATTGATGGTTGTTGCCCATAGATCCCCACTATAGCATTTCATATATATATATATATATATATATATAGGGTTGTACAAACCAACTATGTGGATATTAATGAACCCATAATCTAGATAGCATTCAATTTTATGGTTATGCCAAATTAGTAAAAAAAATTCATATGAATGATTTACCATGATAATTAATGTATGTTGGTGTAGGTTTTTATTTTCCTAGTGGGATAATTTATTTTCTCTTAGTTATAGGTTTTTCCTATACTTTTATTAAGCTTGCTTAGGATAAGAAAGTTTATTATTTAATAACTAGGAGATAAGTGATGTGGTGTCCCCTTCCTTAAAGGGTGGAACACTTTCTAGTTTTGGTGGTATTCTCCACTTTTAGTGGTTGATTCCTATTGGTTGGATTTTCCACCTCCATCATCTCCTTAGTTCTATATAAACTCACTACCTAGCTTGTCTTTTCATCTTGGAAGCTCTTAATGCAATTCTATCATTTTGACATTGCATATCTCTCAGAGTTCTAGTTTGCATCATTTATGTTTTTCTAGTTTGTGTAACTTTGATTTTCTCTTAAAAAGTTCCTTGAGTTATTCAATCTATTTAAGATTTCTAACAATATAGATAGTTAATATTTAATAAGATTTGCCATGATTTATAGAAATTTCTATTAGTGTGCTAGGAAAAATAATATTTTTCTAAAAAAGGAACCATTTGCCAAAAAAATTAATGCACTTAGCCAGGATTCACCAAGATTATATAGAATTTTTTTGAGGTATTTTGTTGAAGTTATCGTCAATCAATTATACTTATCAATTCATCAATTCCTTTAGACCTACACCCATGCATAATTTGAAGAGGACTATTCATTGTTCTTATGTTAACCAAGGTGGTGTGTGTTAAATCTAGTTGTGCCAAAGTAATATTCCACATGCTTGGTTTATTACCAAATAAGTATCTTAACAAGTTTTAGAGGCTTCTATTTACAACCTAGTTTTCTCATCCACTCGTGGATAGGCTAAAATGAAACCCAAATCAGTGCCCAAATTCCTTCACAAATTACACCAAATTTTTTGTGTCCCTATTGGAGATAATGCTCCCCACTAATCTATGCAACCTTACTAATTTAAAAATTAAAGTAGCTACATGAGCGAAATATTGTGAATTATTACAAGCCATGAAGTGTCATATTTAAAAATATATCTATAATAATAAAATGAAACACTGTACCTCTTTGGGTTCTTAGTGGTCCAAGAATGAAGTCCATACTCACATCTTCCTATGGTCTCTCTAACATGGGAAATGATTGATACAAACTTGTATTGTGATTTTTTCTATTGGCATGATAGAAAACATTATAACCTTATACAATATTCTTAAACCTTATTTATTCTATTTACACATAACTAATAAACACAATTTTAACCATGGAAATTTCCTTCTTCAACAATATCCTCTCTTCCCATTTTTTTTAGCTAATATTTTTGTTTGATCATCAATTCTTGCCTCAAACCATTTTCCATTAGTCCTTCCCACCAATCTCTTAATTTACCTAAAAATAATCTAGAAGCATGATAGTTTTGACTCAAACATGTTTATGAAATTATCATACCAAGTGCATATTACATCAAATGGATCTCTTAATTTATCAATGTTTAAAATGATTATGTGTGTTGTATTTAGCCTCATATTCTCAAGTTGAGTATTTTCTTCTAATGGTTCTTCTTTGATTTCATCAAATCCATGCATATCTATCTTGGAAAAATCTTCCCATTCTTTTGTTTCATTTTTATTAAGATCTAAATCTAAATCTAAATCCATTTTATCACTATGGCCAGACAAAGAATCTTCTACTTCTATTTTAAAAATAGACTCATAGTTATATTGTTAGAAATTAGGATCTTAAGATGCTAATAATTATAAACAAGATATAAAATAAAATAAATGAGAATCATACAAGCATAAATTTTACACATTACACAAGATATACATGGGGAAAAGCTTTTTGGGTAAAAAACCCCATAAAGCATCATTATGTCATGGTCATATAACATATGTTTGTGAATTTTTCTTTTGGGTCAATGTAATGTCCCCTTTTTGAAATAGGATTTAATAATAAATAATAATAAAATTGCCTGGACAAGTAGTAGAGTTGGCTTGAGTCTCGGGTTTGCTCCACAAGGTCTTAGGTTCAACTCTAAGGCTTGATCTTTACCCAATGCATTTGGCTTGGCGAGCGGTTTGGTGCATCCCCAAGGATTAGTCCTCCCTTAGCTTACCCCATTCCAAGAGTGCACCTTTGAGTTGATCTCAAGATAGACCACTCAAGGACGCTAGGTTGAGACGTAGGGACACCTTGGGTTATCAAAATAATAATAATAAACTTAAAATATTAAAAAAAAAGTAAAAAATAAAACAATATAATTAAAATTTAATTAAGTTTAATAAATGGTCAAAAGGCATGAAATGAAGAGTTGTGACTCCTTCAAACATGAGATATAAAAGGGAGAAGAGTTCATTTGAAAAAGAAAAAGGAAAAAAGAAGGGAGCATATGAATCAAGGAGGGATTAATGGAAGAAGGAATGAGAAGAAAATAAGGAAGTGACTCTTTCAAAGGGCAAAAATTATGAAGGGTTGTACTCTTTCAAAGGATGGTAATTGTGAAAGGTTGTGACTCTTGCAAAGGGTAGACATGATGAAGAGGTGTGACTTCTCGCTTACATTGGAAGATATAAAGGGGAGAAGGTTTCATTTGAGGAGGACATGCAAGAGAGATCAATTTGGAAAAACAATTTATTATTCTCAAAAAGGCAACAATGAAGGGTGGTGACTCAATTCTTATGAAAAGTGGTGACTCTTTCACTAATAAAGTATAAAGGATAAATCATTCCAAGCATTCAAGGATCACTTATCAATCATCACTCACCAATGCATCAAATCAACACATTCAATCATCACTCATGAATCCATCAAATCAATAATCAATTATCAAATCAAGCAAACAATCAATTAGAAAATCATCTCATAAATTATCAACTCATTCAATCAATCAAACATACAAACATTTCTCATTCAAACATCAACCATTCTAGCCTTAAATCATTCAAATATCAATCATTAAGACAACGATGATTCAAATATCAATCACTAAGACATCAATCATTCAAGACATCGATTGGGATCTAAATTAAAGAACACATAAGGAATCAATTTTTTGCTTTTATGATTATCAACATAGCAATAGTAAGTTCATGTGTGGAATTATGTCATAAATGCAATATTTAATCTTGTTGAAATTATAGTGATTTTATGAATAATTGTATCAGCTTTTCAATTTAAGTATGGCTTCCAAATTTAAGTATGATTAATGGTATTTTTATTGAATAAATGTATGATGACATATTCATATAATTAACCTATTATGAATTAAGTAGAAATGATTGCAAAACTATTGGAAAATATGGGCAGAGTCAAATAGAAGCATGAAAATTTTCATACACAAATAATACCGTGCTTCAATGTGATTATTTTAATTTAATACATGGCTAATATATAGCCACTTACATATCCAAACAACCTCCTATTTAATAGGGAGATATTATAACAAATATCCCAAAATACCATTCACGGGTATAACACACTAACCACTAACTATATTGTTATTTTAACAATATATACGACTAACCATCAAACCTATACACATGACTAACAAACCTAACAAATAATTTAATATTACTACCTATGTGAACACTAATTTCCAACACCCCCCCTTAGTGTGAACATGGTAAGAACTCACACCTTACATCTGCAGTAGGCCCAACTCTTATGGCTCATGATCTTGATTCAAAACGAAAGGCACCTCCCATCAACCTTTCATGGTTTTCACACAGGCTTACCACAAACCTGGACATGAATAGGAACCCACCAACAGTCCACCTCGTGTGGTTTTTTGGATTCTCCCACAAACCCTTTCAAGATCCATGAACTGCATTACACTGTGCTTTTTTTCATTACAATATTTTACACTAGGGGGTTACATAAGAAAATAACCCACACATAGAAAATGAAATGTCACCAGAGCTGATAAGCGGCCTCATCGTTGGTGACTGACGAGAGGACATTGATTGTCCTCCTTCCTCCTTTGCCTCCATCCTACAGTAGGTTTGCTACTTAATTAGCAAATTTGGCTTATAGGCTCAGTGTTACAATGCCCCCCCACAAGATGGACGTCGCGTACAAGGGATAGTGCGTCCAATTACAATTGAGGCAATTATATTTTTATAGTTTTTTTTTACACTTTTACAATTTGACATACTTTTAATGACAACTCATAAAAATGGACCCTATTTTAAAGAAAATAATACTACTTGACTCAGCAACACTTTGAGACACTAAACTGATAACAATTTAACTTCAATCTTAAAACTTTCATTAAACACTCAATCTATAGACATAGACTATAAAAACCAAAGTAAATAATATGAAATTATTATTTTAAATGACTCGACTCACATTTGTTGACTGATGATTGCATAGGTGACTATAACATGTACTCACTTCTCCCAAAGTGAACGGTACGAGTTCTTGACAATTTAATAAAAGCTAGCTACAATGAAGCGTCATGATCTGTTTGCTTCATAGCTTCCACAAATTGTTCATCAGATGGGGCTGGCATGCACAAGTGCTCTGCACCATTTCTGATTCTCAAGGCGTACTCTTTTCCTTGTTATGGACTGGCAACCACAAGAATAGATGCCTCTGCCTTTACTTTATAACTTGGTACAATGCAATTAAATCAAATTGTTATATAAAAAACATGCCTCTCCAAACATCAGAACACCCAACACCATGGGCAGACCAGAAATAGTGCACAAATATCAACAAGAAGAAATATCATGAGATGATATCGGAAATGGCTTGCAAGATGCGATCCATTCAATGAGGTAGCTTAACGATGGTAGCTTGATGCAAGATGGTAGATCCTTTCCTTCTTTCCAATCCGCCACAATCTTCTCCACACTATCTTTTCTGGATCGGTGTCTTCAAACATTGATGACTTCAAATAAGTATTGGATTGGATCCCTCACTATTGTCATGCCAATCTGACAAGCTATTACTTGAGCACTTAAATTAACTCACATCACAGCTCATCGATTTGATCTCTTCCAACACTAATTCAAAAGTTCTTACAATACTAGACACTTAGTTACAAAATAGACTTGATGCTTTTGGACGTTGCCACCAAGACTGCTAATAGTAGGTCCGCTTCCTCGCTACCTCTATTCGATGAGCAAGTTTGAATCCTGGCGTTTCCACTATATTTTCTCCTATAATTTTTGTATGCTGAAAGGTGAAATCTGACCTTACGATCCGAGGCCCTCCATCATCAAAAAACACCTTTTCCACCTCGTTTTGTAACTCCTTCGCCCTCTCCAAGTCCTCTTCCACATTCTACGCCTCCCATTCTAAGTAGTGCATTACCACATACTGCCTCAGCGGCCTATATAGATCGACGTCCAAACTGGCGTGTCTCAAACCTACAATCAACCCTGTGAAATTTGTATATGCAGATATGATATTAGGAAAGCATATTTAAACAACCTGGGAGGACTATTGCTCTGATAAAAGATCAGATGAATACACACTGAGAGGGTGGTGCATCCTACAGGAAACACATTATTCTATCTACCACGTTTCCCTAATTTTGAGTTTCGTATGAATACCATTGTACTTCGTTCTGCCATATCTCTTTCAACCGTGCTTTGATACTATATTGGAAAATATGGGCAAAGTCAAATAGAAGCATGAAAATTTTCATACACAAATAATATCGTGCTTCAATGTGATTATTTTAATTCAATACATGGCTAATATATAGCCACTTACATAGCCAAACAACCTCCTATTTAATAGGGAGATATTATAACAAATATCCCGGAATACCATTCACGGGTATAACACACTAACCATTAACTATATTGTTATTTTAACAATATATATGACTAACCATCAAATCTATACACATGACTAAAAAACCTAACAAATAATTTAATATTACCTATGTGAACACTAATTTCTAACAAAAACAAGAAGGCCAATCAACCTTTCAAGTTCACAAGAGGTAAAGGCCCGATAGACCCGCCATCAAGTACACCACTCATAGGGGGTTAAGCCTCATGGACCAAGAGGCATATGTGTGCTCTCGGGCTTGGTGGAAGTGAGGTAGTCTT
Source organism: Sequoia sempervirens (assembly GCA_007258455.2). Taxonomy (NCBI): domain Eukaryota; kingdom Viridiplantae; phylum Streptophyta; class Pinopsida; order Cupressales; family Cupressaceae; genus Sequoia; species Sequoia sempervirens. The sequence continues at coordinate 10,857 of VDFB02118275.1, read as the reverse complement.
CATGCTCTTATCAAACACGCCACCCATAGGAGGTTAAGTGTCATGGGCTAAGAGGCATATTAATGCTCCTGGGCTTGATCAAGGAGGATGACTAACCTCCAAGGTGGACTAAGGGATGGAAGGACGACCCACCTTCCATGCTCTCACAATACAAGGATAGCTATCCTTGAGACTATAGTTTGTGATGTTTCTATCAAATTCCTAATATGGTTACTATAGGAATATGTTAAGATGATTATTAATACTATTGATTTCTAACTCTTATGGATAATAGTTGTTCTCATGGATTATGTTGGAAACTAACATTGTTGCAAGACCTAAACCAAGATTTATATATCTTATCAAGAGCATTTCAATTGGTAAATTTATAATCTTAAATGTATTACATTTCTTATTTTGATTGAAATTGTGGTTTTAGGGCAAAATCTAGGAATATCCATATAAGGGACATTACAATCAATCTGTCACACCCCGATTTTATAGCTACTAATGCATAGGGCAATTGATTGTAATGTTTGAATCTTTATGGTGAATAAAACAATGATGTTCTTGTTATCAATAATGGCGTTCTATTTAATGATGGATACATTTGATTGTTACTTCAATTGATGTAATTTTGAACAAATGTTGCATACAATTATGGAATAATGTTATTCTAACTTGTGAGATGTTTTTACCTTGTTATGAGCATATGACAGCCGATGTCATGTCATGATGTGCAGGTATGAAGACTGTTCCTCCGGACAGAGGAGAGACATCATTCGGGGAGGAACTTGGTTGGGTAAACAGTAACGGTTACCAAATTGAGCATACACACACATGTACTATAGATTGAGTAAGCCAAGTCTGTATGTCGAGATAAGGGTAAGTCGTCCATAGGCTTGTTTATTGACATTAAGGTTCTGAATTCACTTCTTTATGCTTTAGGAGATGTGATTGTTTAACGTCAAACTTGCTATACCATGACCCAAGTATGAATGCTATGAAAGATATATGTTAAATATTGATTGGGAATGCACATACATCTATACATTGTGAACACGTATTTATATGTACAAACATATCAATACATGTGTACGTTAAGCAGACGGATACGCTCATACACATGTGTCGACATGAATATATGCATACATACGTATACACAAGAGTATAAATGTACTCAGTCCGCCTCATATCTGTGGGAAAATAATATTTAATATCTAGTAAATTTACATATATATTTATGTATAAATGTATATATTAACGATGGGATTATATTTGTGGATATATATACATAAATACATAAATACCTATGTAAATATATTATATATTTATATATTTAAAATATATGTACTAATATTAAGGTAATATTTACATATATGTAAATATATATAAAAATCACGATGAAATGTCAGAAAATATATATATTTGTATATTTTAAATTATTACACTTAATTGAAATACATATTTGATAAAATATATAAATGAATAATATTGAAATGTGAATTATGTAAATGTAATTGACACAAAAATATTCAATATAATAGAAATTGAACACAAAGGTAATGGAAAAAAATAAAGGTTTTAAAATGGTGAAATATTTCAGTTTTGGCTATAGAGAATAATAACCTCAACATTGAAATCAAGTTCTTTTTCTCGAGATATTTAAAACAACAGAAGTCGAATTTGTTTTTAATGAACATTTGAAAAGGAAGAAAATATGTTTTATTTTGCAAAGCTCATGAAAACTCATGGAAAAAGTCGTGCGCCTGATGAAAACACATCTGTTTCGCAACTTTGGCTGCGACCTGGTCTAAGGAATAACTTAATGCTGATCGCAAGGGCCAAAATGGCGACGTGTGAACATAGGAATGCAACAAATAAATCATTTGATTTCATGCGACTGGCCAAAAGAAAACTTGTGACATTTTTTAAATTAGAGTTGAAAAGTTCTTCTTTTGCTGGCTTAAAAGGAAGTCGAATCACCTTCCATTATGATGACTTAGGGTTTAAGAATCCACCAAGTATCATTTTGACTGATTCTAAGCACTTAGTTGTCAATCCACATGCCTCCATTGGTGGAATCCGTTGCATTTCGAGCCTATATATATACGCCCTACCATTCATTATAGGGGGGACATTGAACAATCCGAGTTTATCATTCTTATTGAGTTTCCATAATCATTCTATGTTTTGGTTATATTATTCTGTATTGTTGAGTTTGAAAGATACTGTGAATTTTTACCAGCATTTACTAGTTACTGTGGCTATCCCTTTTTGAGCTGTGAGTGAGCTTTATTATTGTTGAGAGAAGCTTTTCATATTTTCTGAGAACATATATTACCATTTGCTGAGAGACATCCTTTGTACATTATCTTCACAATTTCTGAGTTCACAGTCTTTTGTTGGAGGTCTGAGGTGCTGGAAACACAACCAAGTTCATCTTCTAAAGGGAAAGGCATATACCAGGCATGCAGTTTCTTCTTTCATGCTCTAGAGCGTATTTCTTGATATAAATCTAAAAGTGTAATTATTGAATGTGCATAGTTAGGGAATTGCATTGAGCTCAATACTTTAGTTAAGATAAACAAAGAAATGGTTCTATGTTGCACCATGTAAGTAAATTACTTTAAGGAATGGTTATGCATGTTTTCTGGAGTGTATACCTGTTTGCATTAGTGTGTGTTTTGCATTAAGGTATGAAATATGTATGATCTCCATATGAGGAGTATATACGGATTCAATGATTAAAGGATTGTGAAAAAGGGATTATATGAGTAAAGAACTTAAGGGATAAGTTTACTTATCTTACATTTAAGAGAAATAATGGAAAAAGATAAAAGGGAAGGATTTATTTGCATTTTGAATGACTATTGCATGTTGTGTATGGTCTCTGTATATGGAGAATACGTAGATGTACTTATTATCTACTAGGATCGAAATGAAGACAAAGTCAAGTAAGGTCTTTTAGCTTAAGTTATTAGGATAACTGAGATAAGCTAAGTACTCCTAGGATAAAGTTTTCCTAATTAGGAGGATTGATACAAGACACTTATAGACTGTTTCATTTCTAGTAGGTTCGTATGATTGTAGGATGTCTGGGGTGACGAATTCATCCATTGAAGGACAAAACCTATGCGTAGAGTAGGATAGCCCAAAGTCAAATCGGGCCTGAGTAGTGTTTATGATAGATGACCTTCATAAACTCAGACATTAGGATAACTGAGATAAGCTAAGTACTCCTAGGATAAAGTTTTCCTAATTAGGAGGATTGATACAAGACACTTATAGACTGTTTCATTTCTAGTAGGTTCGTATGATTGTAGGATGTCTGGGGTGACGAATTCATCCATTGAAGGACATTTTGGTGGTAAATCCCTGGTGAGGAAATTGATACACATGGGGTAATTTTGGCAAACGATGGAACAAGATTCCTTCGATTTTGTTAAAAAGTGCTCGTAATGTCAGTAGCATAGTCGTCTTATTCATGCACCTGCACAAGAGTTACAAAACCATACATCTCATTGGCCATTTGCAAAGTGGGGGTTGGATATTATTGGAAATATATCACCTCCTTCTAAAGGACATACTTTTATTATCACTGCTACAGATTACTTCACGAAGTGGGTTGAAGCCATCCTATTTCAATCCACGAACATTGAGGCTATTTGTAGTTTTCTCTTAAACAACATTATTTCTTGTTTTGGATTACCTGCTACACTTGTTTTTTATAATGGTATGCCATTCAAGAACAAGGAAGTAAATAAATTCCTAGAGAAGTTTCACATTCAACATAGATTTTCTACACCATACTATCCTCAATCCAATGGCCAAGTAAAAGCGTCTAATAAGACTCTTGAGCTCATTCTTCACAAAACAATGAACAAACACGATAACGATTGGCATATTCAATTGACATACGCTTTGTGGGCCTATCGCACGAGTGTTTGTACGGCAACGGGAACGACGCCTTACAACCTTGTGTATGGTGTCAAAGCTATCATGCCTTTGGAGTTGGAAATTTTGTCTTTGTGGGTTTCCCTTAAAGGGTTAATTGATGGCAAAACTTATCGAGCTAATCGTTTGCATCAACTAGAGATGCTCGATGGGCACTGATTACAGGCCCTCGATTATCTTAAAGCTTATCAATGATCATTATCCATACAATATAATCAAAATGTACTTCCTAGGACCTTCAAGATAGGTGACCTGGTTCTCTATGAGAATCAAAGAAATGTAAATGCGCTGCCTGATCAGAGAGAGAAATTCAGTCCTAACTAGTTAGGCCCTTACATTGTCGTCTCCGCGTATGGTTTAGGTGCTTATGGATGATCGTTTATGGATGGAACGCCTCTAAAAGAGACTGTTAATGCAATGCATCTTCGTCGATGCTATGTGTAGTGTCTAATGTGTAATGTTCACTCTTTAAGGGTTGTATCCATTATTCATTAACACATGATTTTTTTTGTGTTATGATGTTATCATGTGTGTGTGTGTGGCACCCATACATATATCCTACTGTGTTGTGTATCCATGCATTACATTATATATTTTAAGGCAATTAGATCATTATTGTATTTAATTAACATACATCCATGTGTGTTCATTAAATCATCATTGCATCTAATGTAAACATACATCCATAGCATCAACATACATGAAAGTAAAGGAACATACACATCAAAGTACACAATGCCATAATGTCGAAACTAGTATCTCATATATATATATATCAAATGTCATGTACATGTATCAAACCACTGTCGTAAAAAAATGAGTGGCTATTGAATATGTGTATCAATGTCTGTACAAAAAGATCTACAAATATATATAGCGGCTACAAAATTGATATACAAAATAGGAGCTCTTAGAACCCTCTGGCTCTGGCTACAGTTGTGGCTTAGGAAGGGGCTACACGGTGGAGATAGATCTAGAGTGGTGTGAGCGTGATCCAAATAGGGCTGCGTGCATCCCCCTGATCTCTCCTTGAAGAGAGTATATCTTCATCCGCGCTTGCATCAACTCCTGCTGAAGTTGTTGATTACCTATCGGGATCACGACTGTCAGTTGACTCGCAAGGTCATCGAGGCGGCTCTGAAGGGAATCACATGCCTGCTCGGTGACCTCTGCCCTCATCATGGCTGTGTATCGCTTTGAGAGTGTCGTCAACAACTCCCTTGATAGCTAGTCATGCTGCCCCTAGGTTGTGGTGATGTTAGCCGCTCTCTGCACCACCTCTACTCGCGCCTCCTCGTATGCAATCCTAAGATGCACTACCAGCTCGAAAAAGGTGGACATGTCATCCTCCTGAAGCTGGTTGATAGGCATCTAGAACTGTCCCCTAGATAGGCACAACATGGGCCACCTCCGATATGCACTGGGTAAAGAACCCAATCTATCCTTGAGTATCCACTGCAACCACAAAAGCAAAAGGTATATTAGTATCATGGATGTATAAAATCAAAACATGATATGTATATACATGAGATTAAAACTAGAAATGTTGAAATGATACAACATAAATAACTATCATACCTGGGTCCCTTGGCTAGTCCCCTAGTTGCCAAAATGGGTTAGGGGGAGGAGGTGCACTCGGTCCTACACCATCGGTGTTAGGAGCCGCCCCAAATTCGACAAGGGCTGGTGGGGCCGATGAAACAGGTGTAGCTAGTGGAGGGGATGACATCCTCCACTGCCTCCAGGATCTCGGCGGCGTGGCCTTGGCCTCTTGCTCCTACTCCTCCTCATCGCCACTGCCTCTACGCTTTTGTCCAACTGCTGGGGTCAGCACATCGCTCCTCAGAAGTCAATCTCCTAGGGGGCCTGCTGGAAAACTGGGCAGTGATGTGAAAGTGCCACCCACCATGTGGCCAGAAGGATCTAACTGCTGCCATTGTTCAATGTGTCACCAAGAGGTTAGTGTCAGTTGGCATTATTCAGAGGTCTGAACTAGAGTAGGTGTGGATGATCCTCAGCCTCATTGCAGCAACTCAGTGGCACCTATGACTGAGGGGGAAGAACCAACTCCATGCTGCTTTCTAATATTCACCTTAATATGGCATAATAATATAATTGTGCTTAACAAGGATAACCTGGTCATGTCAGAGGTTTTGGAGGGACCCCATCTTCCACCTAGTAATGAATAGGGACTTCATATGATTTGATCCGTACAATGTGTAATGTCTGCAATTGCCGAACTGCATCATCGTGGCCCCCCACCACCGCAGCATCAACTCTGGCTCCAAATAGGGACACAGAATAGACCGTATATCCTCTAGCTCAGGTAAGTGATGGTGGGACAGAAGCCCACACCGGGAAGTGCATGTCTGAGGTTAATGTGTCATAATGAACGACGCCTAAGCTTTCCTGTAGACGCAGCAAGACAAGTGCTGTGAAAACTGGGATGTTGTCTATCATTGCCCTAATAGTGTGGAGAGGCCCTTGAGCAGGTGAGAGCCTCGTGCATCAATGGTGACCCTCATGGCAACTGTAACCACCATGATGCGGCACAGCAGAGGGGTAGTGGTTCGGGCTTGGTCGAACAACTGGGTGTAAATGTGCCCTATCCTGTCCTTGCCATTCGTTCGGCTAGAGCAGTATAAGACTTCGTCTAATCGCTCATGTGATGAGCGTGTATCATTGATCACCACCCGTCGACCATGGATGGGGAGCCTGAGGATGCGGTAAACATCCTCTAGTGTGATGGTCATCTCTCCAGTAGGTAACTAGAAATTGGAGGTCGTGGCTTCCCATTGCTCCGTTAGTTCCATCAACATGCGGTCATGATGGAGCATCTTTGGCATGGCATATACATGCTAGAGCCCGACCCGCTGTAGGTGTGTGACCTCATCATCAGTTAGGCGATCCCTCTGGTCTCGTAACAGGTGAAGCACTTGCCCTCTGGGGTGCTCCCTAATCTCTGGGTAGTCCTGCAAAAGAAAAGGTAAATATGTATCAGTACACAAGAAGTTATGAAAAAATTCTAAGTTAAAAATGTTGAAGGACGTGTGCGCACTGTACAAATGTCTATGCACCGTGCAAGCGTCCCGACTGCCATTAATGGCATTGGGATGACAACATGCCCCTTGGACGCTAGCACATCCTCAGGATGCCAACACCCATCTTGGATGCTAGTGTGCGCCGAAGACACGTGCACGCGCCCAGGACGCCTACTCACCTTGAAATCCAAAAAATTCTAAAAAATTACTCAAAAATAACTAACGAAGGGGTTTCAGGGCCTACATGGTCAACCTCGATGCCCTTGACGATGTTCGCGCATAGTTGGTCTAGCCTTGGATCCTCGTAACCTCGTTTGCTCGACATTTTGATGAATTTTCTCTCACAAAATTCAATAAAATCCTTGCGATAAATAGTGCAAATGACCCTTCTCGAGGCACACTAGGTATATATAGGCCCTCCAGGGCCCATTTTCTTGGAGTTTGTGGCTCCCCAGTTTCTCCTGATTTTACCCCACTTAGCTGGGGGAAAACTCAGGTGGGGGCATATAGTCACCTCTTCACCACATTTTTCTTTTGAATCATCAAATTTTTCTTGACCATTCTTCTTGCCGTTGTAGCTTCTTCCGATTTTTGAAACAGACTTAAATTTGAGTTTTGCAAAGTATAATTTCGTGCGATTCTTCACAACCAGTTTTGCACTGCTTGTCGAGCTCAGTTGTTGGGGGGCACCTTCAATACTGGCTGGCTCAACCTCGGTGACCTCTAAGGCACTCTCTTTTAGCATGAAAATCCGTAAAATTTCAAAGTTTGGGTGAAATTTTTTCTTCTTTACTTTAGTGTGGCTAATTTTTTCCAAAATTCAGCCCACTAAAGTGGGGGCAAAATGTAATGTCGCAGAATTGCACCTAGGGGCAATTCCACATTTTAGCACTTTACCTAGCATTTATGATGCCTAAACGCATTTGGAAAAATTCCCATGAGTTAGAATTTCGCAATTCTAGCTCCATGTGGACCAATGGAGAAGCAATAGTAGTTTGATAACACATTTCCTGAAAACCTATGCTTTGGACGCTTGCGCGGCGCACTAGTATCCTAGTAGTTTTTTGAGTTTGAAATAAAGAATCTCGAATCTTGACTCTTGACACATGTCCTAGCAGTCATATTTTTGGGTGTAACAACTCTTTGCCGCCCTTGCATGCAACAAAACTCCTCATTTGCTCTCATTTTGGGGATTCATTCATTTGATCAAGCTCTCTCTTGAAATTCATTCTTGAATCTCTTTCACTCTTGACAACAATACTTTCACAAGCGAAGCCCTAGTGGATTGAGGTCCCTCCAACAGCCAAAGCTCTCTAGCAAGCATTCAACGGTGTGCTAGTGTGTTCGAAAGGGGGTTGAGGCTTGTTGGTAACACTCTCTCTCTTTTCTATTTGTGAATAGATTAGCTCTCTTTGTTCATTTACTACTTGGTGGTGTGGGTTCTACTCTTGAAGCGGGTTTTGCTTTCACTACCGCCTTTGTCCATTTCGGTTACACTCTCATTCTATCTGGTTGTTCGTGGAGGTGGGAACACCAAAATGGGGGGCTGACTATGGCATGCCCTATACAACCCCAACATTTTCCCCTCGTTCGTTCTGTGTGTAGGTTGCAAAGTCGAGCTTGGAGTGAAGACTTGAACGTCTAGTTGAGGGTAAGTTTTCTCCAAGTTCTCCTTGTACCTTTCTCATAGTTTATGTTCTATATTTTATTGTTTTGTTAAACTGACCTTAGATCTGGGCTAAGAAGTGAAACTCTATTTTTCCCGCTTGAGTTCCTGAGTTCTCTGTCACTCAAGATGCCAGCACACCCTTTGGATGACAACACATCACGCTAGTGTCTTGAATCCGCACTACCGTCCTTTGGCTGAGAGTTACTCTGTCGGAGGCAAAAATCTAGAAGTTTCTCTCTCGGTATCTGAAGTAGCCTTCTCTAAAAGTTAACGTCAATACATTTCCTTTGCAATTTCTTCATTCAACTTATGTTGAGGTGGATAAGGGCAGTTCGTTCCCTGAGAATCTCTTGAGAATGAAGAGACTTGTGTGTAGCAAATCCCTCTTATCTCACAAGAAATGAGATATTACGATGATGAGTTTGATATGCAGGTTGAACTTGATTTATTTCTCATGCATCAATATCCAAGAAATGATGGCACTTGGAACATGCTTTTTGATGGTACATTCTCAAGATAAGGTAATGGTGTAGGAGTTGTATTACTATCCACAAAGGAAAAAACTATAAGTTCACATTCAAGCTATGCTTTGAATGCACCAATAATGTGCTCAAGTATGAAGCTTTGTTGCTTGGTCTGAATATGCCTTTCAAATATAGAATCAAATATATTAGAGTGCGCGATGTCTCAAGTTAGGGGAATGTATGTTGCAAAAGAAGAAAAGATCCATAATGTATAGAAATTTTGTGTGGGATACTATTGAGGTGTTTGATGCATTCAAAATCAAATGTTTTGAGAGAGATAATAATATAATAGTTGATGCACTTGCTATATTATCTTCAATATTTCTTGCTTCCTTTACCTCCTCTCTTGATACAAGTATGATGTTGAAATTTATACAAAACCTAGTATTTTAGACAACATTTACAATTGGTAGGTCTTCAATGATGATTAATAAATCTATGAGTTCTTGAATTGCTTTAGTCACTTTGAGAGATAACTCATTGACTAAAATCTTGTGGTGGAGAAAAATGAAGAAGGTAAAGAGAGTCTTTTTTAAAATGAAATTATTTAGCTCAAAACAAATGCTATTCCAAGAGGTATTTTTTCTTTAGAAAGAATGTTTGACAATGTCCATTATTATAAAACAAGAAGCCTATTAGTGAAGAAGATGTAGAAGGTGAAAACTTAGGAATTGAATCAACTCCTAAGATGATCTACATTTGTAAAATATTAAAACCAATAAAGAAATAAATGTTGATAGAATTATTGAGAAGGTATAAAAAATTCTTTGCTTGGTCCTATGATGAATTAAAGGCTTATAGATAATATTTATTTCAGCATACCATTCCATTAGATCCTAGTTCAAAACTATTTAGATAGAAGCAACATCCTATCACCCCCACTATTGCCTCTCAAATGTATAATGAACCAATGAAGTTGAAAGGAGGAATTATTAAATTGATTATACATTTAGAGTGGCTCTCAAACCTTGTTCTAGTCAAAAAAGAATGTGGATATTGGGCTATGCATGAATTTCAAAAATTTAAATATCAAATCTCAAGGATAATTATCCACTACCTAGTATGGATCATTTGTTGTAGTAAGTAACATGGTTAGAGCTTATGTCTACAATGGATGGCTTCTCAAGTTACAATCAGGTCATGGTCAAAGACTCTAAGAAGCACAAAATGACCTTCACCATGCCATGGGAAATGCTTGTATATGTCAAATGCTATTTGGATTAAAGAAAGTTGGGGCCAAATTTCAAAGAGATATGGATGTCACCTTTGTAGACCTTATAAATAAAATTATGGTTGTCAACCAAGATGATCTAACTACATAATTCAAGGATCAAAATGATCACTACAATATTTTAGACGTGTTAAGTATGGGATATATTTGAATCCCAAGAAATTTATTTTGTGTGGAAGATAGAAATCTCCTTGGAAATATTGTGTCTAAGGAGGGGGTGAGGATTGATCCAGAACATGTCAAAGCAATCAACCTTATCTCTCAACCCAAAATAGTCAAGGCAATCCAATCATTCTTTCGGTAAATACCATTAAGTATAATTAATGGTATTTTTATTGAATAAATGATGATGACATATTCATATTATTAACCTATTTTGAATTAAATAGAAATGATTGCAAAACGGGAAAGCCAATCAACCTTTCGAGTTCATGAGAGGTGAAGGCCCGACAAACC
>VDFB02118274.1:0-30894 GCA_007258455.2 Sequoia sempervirens | reverse complement strand
TGAGAAAAATCAACTTACAATTGGAAATTCTTAAATTATACTTGTATTGATGAGTAGGCTTGAATTGTGACACAACTTTGAACTTTCACCCACAAACATTGACCTAATGTGCATGCATCTCAATATGCATGCACACCTCTACTTTATCTAATCACTTGCATTCTTATAGACGTGATGCATTCTGAAGTACATGCATCTCAAGATGAATTCATACCTCCACTTTATCCTATCACCTATATTTCATGCTAAACCATAGGAAACATGGTTCCACCTTTTAGGAGATGGAACTAGGGGGTACCTATTTCACTCTTATTTCATTAAAGGAAACCCTAGATACTTCCAACAAATGATTCAATTGAGGGAGGTACTAGGAAACTAGAGGGTTTTCCTTAGGTGTAATTCAAAGGGGTTCATCACTGAGAAAATGCTTAGAAAGAAGGAAATGAAAGCAATATGCAAATATAGCTATGTGACCTAGAAAATGGAACTTAAAATCAGAATAATAAACTGAGGATAAATAGAGAAGAACCTAGAAGACTGGAGATGTTGAAAATGAGGTTTACAACTCTAAAATTTTGAATTTTGATGCTCACTGGGACTGATATGCCAGGCTAGGCAATTTAGTCCTAGTTAGGGTTTATGGGTTGAATTTGAAATTTATTGCTAGCAAACCAAAATCTACAAAAAATTGTTGAAAAGGTGGATACTAGGACTCATACACCCAAGGTAGCAATTTAGTCCCAGTATTAGGGTTTGACTAAAACTTCTGTATCCTCGAGTGATCTTTTGTAGCTTTTGTTTTGTCCAATCTTCAAATCCGAAAAGTTTGAATTCTAATTTGTAGGTGAGTTTCCCTGAAGATGAAAACTTCTCGACAACTTTGATAACTTTTCTCCAATATTTCACTTTTATCTTCAAAGGATCTTCAATCTCCAAATCACCTAGATTTGTAATCACACATGAAGAGGGAAAAATGTTTTTGTGTTAGGGAATAGGGGTTTTCCTTGGTCAAACCCCATTTGGGTAATTAAACCTTGAAATGAAATTAAATAGAAGTGAAGGAATGGTGAATGAATAATTACAATGTTTCAACTCACAAAATACTTGAAACAGAGTCTACAATCTTATGTGAAATGGCTCCAATGGATGTGGATGTTGACTCTTGATCTTGATATGAGATAATGTCTTTGAATGCTTGCTTGAACCATGGAAACCTACATCACAAATGTTAGCTCAAAAACACACATGATGCATGAATACTTTGACATGGTGCATGAATCTTGAATTGATGCTCCAAAATGTTTGATAATGAACTCTTGAATGCTCTTGAATGCTTATTAACTTGCTAGGAGAAATTATGCAGTCAACCTTTTATTTATACTTGTTTATGCCAAATTTCAAAATTGCCAACACTATAAGACAACATCAAATCTAGGGAGAATAAAATCCCACCAAGAATTGAATTGAAAATAGGTCCAAGCTAAACGTACTCTTTCATCTTGATATGAGATAATGTCTTTGAATTCTTTCTTGAATCATGGAAACCTACATCACAAATGTTAGCTAAAAAAGAACATGATGCATGATGACTTTGACACAATGCTTGAATATTGAATATAGCTCCAAAATGCTTGATAATAAACTCTTGAATTCTCATAATATCACTTAAATTGTTAGGAGAAACTATGTGAAATAACCTTGTATTTATACTTGTTTATGCAAAATTTCCAAAAATTACAACACTATAAGCCAACATCAGATCTAGGAGAATAAAAATATACCAAGAATTTGAATTCAAATTAGGTCCAAGCTAAATGATACTCATACACCAGTTGGGGTATATGAATCCTAGTAGGCTAGGCTCAGGACACAAATTTTGAGAAATGATTAATTTTATGCAATATTCAAGATCAAGCTGTTAAAACCTAGTGGGACCTATATGTTCAAAGTGGTGTGTGTGGCGCGAGTCCTGTAGAGCACCAGATCTAGAACACATGACCCAAAAACATGAATTATGATTGGTCATTTAATGAATTTCAAGATTATCCTCAAAGAAATGCATTAAATTAGGCTTGTGGATGAAAAATAGGACCAAATAAGGCATAGAGAAGCCCACTTTAGTAGGGAGGGCACAAACAAGTGTGAAAATGTAAAGGCATACATTTTTTACACTACATTTTAGTCCCCATTTTAGTGAGAGGATGAAATTGCTTCAAACTCACACTAAAGTAGACAAACTTGCATCCAGAGGGGTCCAAGTGTACCAATGCTAGTGATATTGGACAACAACAATCAAGAGGGTTGTGGAAGCCCCCAAGATCAAGATCCTATGGAAAACCAACATAGGCACAAAATAACACACATGTGAATGATATATGAAGCAAACAAAAAGATACAAGAATATACTACCAAAGATATACAAAATAACAAAACAAAAACAAGGGGTGGATGAAGCCTCGACCGCTTATGTAACACGATATGGATAAGATCTAAGCCGCTCAAAATGTTTACAAGGGAATGATGTACAATATGCAAACCAAATGCATACTCACAAGGGTTAGTGGAACCTCATGCCATCCACTAGGTGATCTCCTAGAGAGGTAAGGAACATATGCATGCAACTAGTATAAGCTCACACACACAAGCAAGTGGTTATGGGAAAGTCACACCTAAATTTTCCTCCCATACGTTGAACATACCAAAGCTATAATGCCTTATTAATTTTAATAAGGTGCCACACAATAATGACAGATTCATGAGGCAAGACAAACTTCATATGCTAACAATCATGAAACAAGATGGCTCCACAAGTAAGAAAAAGTGTGTTATGCAAGGTGGCCATATAACAACTATTGTAAATGAAAAAATAGTGTATACATTCAATGGAGTTTTTCTTAGTTCTTGTAAGGTCTCAACCTAGGGAAAATCGTGCCTAATGTCTCCAAGAGAGGACCAATCAAAGAATAGAAGATTCACAACTTAGGGGATGCAATGTGTTGCATCAAGCCACTAAGAGGAATTTATAATATGCTAAGAGAGATCATGCTCTTGAAGGACATCACACGCAATGTCATCACCAAGAGAAAGATACATCACATGAAGTAAGAAGACTAAACAATGAAACGTGAGTACTAAAATGCAAAAGAATAATGCAATTGTATGGCCCCACTTTAAAGAAATTGCTAAACACCATGTTGTGAGAAATTACTTTAAAGTAGAAAATGGTAAATTCTAACAATAAAGAAGACATGAGAGTTATTTGGAAAGCCCTATCCCAAGTCATATGTTTCCAAATGAAGCTATTTCATGAAAAGGGGTTGCCCCCAAAATGAAATCCCAAAATAACACATAAGGGATCCATGGATTTGGGGTCAGTAATATGTGTTTGCTACAATGTTTTTAGAGAGCTTGAAACTGTCATCATTCCCCAAATACTCATGGAACATGAAGATTGACACAAAGAGAGAAAAATAAAATAAAAGCTTTTGGGTCAACATGGAAGAGACCTAAATGCCCCAATGCCTTGCATCATCGCCAAAAGGAAAGCACAAGACAAGGAAAAGATAAAAATTTTTATGACATAGAGGATAATGTAGATACAAATAGAGGAATATCACAAAGAGAGAGATACAGAAAAAAAATGGTACGGGGAGATCACATTACACACATACACACCTAACATGAGAAAAAGAAGAAAAAGACTAGTAAGGAATATGTTATTTGAACTATAATAGGTTTTCCACATCATAATCTTGTTCATCATATATAGAAGGTAGACAACTATCCAAAGGGACAACATCGATTGCAATACTAGGATCATCACCAAGTTCAACATTCTTCTTAGGAGAATCTTCATTAAGGCTCATAAAAGAGGAAAATAATGAGTTCAATTCATTACGCACCCCTTCAACAATTTTAGCAATCTCATCATCATCATCTAGGTTAATAACAATAGGAGGTCAAAATGATACGTCAAAAAGAAGGTGCTAGTCCCTCGCTATGGCTATGACATAGATCTTTCGTGGCAAGAGTGCAGACCTCTTGCATATTGCTCAATTCGTGTTTGGATGGTGATTTCTTGCCGTTTCTCGCTTAACCTTCAAGCAAATAGAATGATGTCTACACCTTCACTCTCTAGCATTTCTATTTATTTTGGTACGATTTTCAAGTTGCATTTGTGTAGGAGCATGTTTATCAACCATAGGTTATTTTTCTTCCCTTAGAGGAGGAACAGAAGGAACCATGGGAGACTATTCAACCACTTTCTCTTTAGCTTTGTAAACTTGTTTTATCTTAGGAGGCATGAAAAAATTATTTTGGTTGTCTCTTGGTCACTTATAAGAGATAGGCAAAGGTTTGGTCTTGGTTATTTGGAAGACCTTTTGGTGAAATCATGGTTTCATCAAGATAGGAGGCTCAATCATGGGTTGAGGCATGTTTCAAAGTGATAATTTTGCTATGTGTTTTCCTTAAAATTTTGATAGGATTTGAAAAAGAAGTCTCATGAGGTTTAATAGGTTCAATAGGCTTGGGCCAAAATAAATCCAATGAAAATTTGCTATGGGAAGACACATGATTAAAGCCACTATGGTGCACAGAATATGTCATTATCAAAGGGAAACTTTAAGGATTTATTCACAACCAATAGGAAAAATTCCATGGAGCAAAGCCATGGGTAACCAAGCTTCACATGGAATTGATCTAGCATCGAGATGATGGAGAATGAGGTCACATCTAATTGTTTTGGTCCAACTTTTAAAGGGAGGATGATTGAACCAATCATAGGGTAAGTAAAACACTATGCATTTTTATCCATGATTTTGGTTTATCATATGTATCTTGGTAGAGTTCATGCACAAGTAAGAATTCTTCAGTTATCACATTCTCTCCATAGAAGGGATCGATTAATATCCCATTATTGGGCTTATCATTGATTCGATCGACTATGTAAAGAGGACCATCAGGTGCATTTTTTATTATTTCCTTAGATGAGAAAGCAATGTCAAGAGGCATTTTAGTTCAGACCTTACGAGATTAGATTTTGATCAATCCAACCATACTATCCATAGGACTTCCTTCATTAGTATCCATGTTTTCATCATATGTGTCAACATTCATTACATCATTCTTTTTAGTTTCACTAGCTTTGACAAATGAAATATTATGATTTGGCACAGGGTTGGTAAAGATTTGCAAGTTTTGGTTGGGATGGGAAACAAAATTATTACCTTGATCATTGACACCACCAATTTGAATATGATTAGAATCAATGAGGTCTTGCACAAGATATTTAAGATGCTTACAATGTTTCATATCATGTCCATTTTGTTGGTGAAAATGAATAGGAATTGGATCTAAAGTTTGGAGGTAATTTGGCTTAGGAGGATCAAGAGTTCTAATAGTAGGCAAGGAAATCAAGTTATTCTCTAGAAGTTGTAAGATGGTGTTATGGAGGGTATTGAGTAAGGGAGTAAATTGTCTAGCCAAATCCCCAAATGTAAAAGGATTTGTCTTCTTTATTCAAGCCACTTGGGTATCAACATGTTGGGTCAGTTGAGGGGGACTTAATTGCATAAATCCTTTATTCTTTTTCCTAAAAGGTTGGTAATTCTTTTGATTTGCAGATTCAAATTTTTTAGGATGGCTAGAGGTGGGTTTTCTTTCACGACTACTAATTGAGTTTTGATAATCATGAAGGGTAGTACACAAGTGTACGAAGGAAGGAAACTTCATCATGCCAATCTCATCTTGTATCTTAGTTTGTAAGTTCTCAATGAACATTGGTTGAAGGTGAGGATCGAGAATAATTACGACAATTTGGGAATAAAGCATTTGGTATTGTGAAATGAAGTCAATAACCTTTTCATCATCCTTTTTCTTACATATCATCAAATCCACTAATGTCATCTTAGGATTCATGTGCACTTGGAAACGGTTAATAAAGGTCTCAACAAGTTCATTAAATGAACAAATTGAGTTATTCGATAATGAGAAAAACCATTCTAAAGCGATATCTTTCAAGGACCTAGGGAAAATCTTAGCCAAGAGCTTATCTTGAATGATGAAATCACTACAGAAGGCGGTGTAAGCGAAAACATGGTTAGAAGGATCTCCTTTCCTTCCATATTTCTCAAACCTAGGAATCTCTATACCTTGTGGTATCGTTGTTCTTAATATCTCCAAGGATAAGGAATTGCTTTTGACATAGTATGAAGGTTGTCCATTTTGATTTTGGTTTATAGTGGAAATTTATTTTTGGAGGGATGAAACATTATGCAAGAGTTGGTTAATGATGACGTAATTGGTTTTGTTTTGAGATGGAGGTGAATATGGTGGAGGTGTATATGTGTTTCAAGGGGAAGTGAATGGAGCACTTATGGGAGGTAAAGTGGTAGGAGATATGATGTGAGATGCCAGAAATGTATAAGGATTTCTAGTGGAAATACCCAAGCTAGGAATGACATTACTAGTAGGTTACATAATTGTGGTAACTTGAGGGTTTGTATAGGTAGGAATAGAGGCAATAGTTGTGGGAGGAGGAATTTGAGTTCCTCCTTGACTTTGAGTATTGTTGGAAGTTTGAGCACAACTAGTCATTGAGGTAAGATGTTTACCAAAACTATGAGCTAAGTTACGTGCAAGTTCTATTCCTTGTTCACTTTCAATCATGCAATGTGTGTTATCTATGGTAGGGATAACAGTGTTGGAAATGTTTTTAGTACTCACTTGATGTTGTAGGTTTTCTAATTATTCATGGATTTGGATTATGTTTTCTCGAGGGATATTAGCAACCATTGTTTCAACGCTTGTGATACTACTTGAAGGTAAAGAATTGTTAAGGGTATGTCCATACCTAGTGAACTAGTGTCAACACTATGAGTGAAAGAGTTAGATAACCCAAGATCCACGACAAGAGTGTTATCATGGGATGACATGAGTCTTGAACTAGGGTGTACCTATTTCACTATTAGTTCATTAAAGGAAGCCCTAGATACTTCCACCCAATAATTCAATTGAGGGAAGTAATAGGAAAAAAGAGAGGTTTTCTTAGGTGTGATTAAAAGAGGTGCACCACTAAGCAAATGCTTAGACAAAAGGAAATGAAAGAAATATGAAAATTTAGCTATGTGACCTAGAAAATGGAGCTTAAAATAAAAATAATAAACTGAGGATAAACAAAGAACCTAGAAGACTGGAGATTCCCAAAACAAGGTCTATAACTTTGAAATTATGACTTTTGATGCTCACTTGGATTGATACACCAGGCATGGTTATTTAGTCCCAGTTAGGGTTTTTGGGTTGAATCTGAAATCTACTATTGGCAAACCAAGATCTACAAAAAATTGTTGGAAAGGTTCATACAAAGACTCATACACCCAAGGTGGTGATTTAGTCCCAATATTAGGGTTTGACTAAAACTTCTATATCCTTGAGTGATCTTCTATAGCTTTCATTTTGTCTGATCTTCAAATATGAAAAGTCTGAATTTTGATCTGTAGGTGAGTTTCCGTGAACATGACAACTTCTTGACAAATTTGAAAACTTTTCTCCAATCTTGTAATTTTTCCTTCAAAGTATCTTCAATCTCCAAATCACCTTGATCTACAATCACACATGAAGAGGGAAAAATGTTGTTGTGTTAGGGAAGAGGGGTTTTCCTTGGTCAAAACTTGTTTGGGTAATTAGATATTGAAATGAAATGAAGGAATGATGAATCAACAAATACAATGTTGCAACTCACCAAACCCTTGAAACAAAGGCTACAATCTTGTGTGAAATGACTACAATGGATGTGGATCTTGACTCTTGATCTTTATATGAGATAATGTCTTTGAATGCTTGCTTGAATTATGGAAACCTACATCACAAATGTTAGCTCAAAAGCACACATGATGCATGAAGACATTGACATGATGCATGAATCTTGAATTGATGCTCCAAAATTCTTGATAATCCGCTTTTGAATTCTCTTGAATGCTTATTAACTTGCTAGGAGAAATTATGTGAAATAACCTTGTATTTATACTTATTTATGCCAAATTTCTAAAAATTACAACACTACAAGCCAACACTAGATCTAGGAGAATAAAATCTTGGGCCACAAATTGTATTCAAAATAGGTCAAAGCTAAAGCGAGACTCATATGCCAATTGGGGCTTATCAGTCCCAGTAGCTTAAACTTGGGACACAAATTTTAAGAAATGTTAAGTTCAATGCAATATTCATGATTAGGCCCCAAAACCTAGTTGGGACTCATATGCCCAAAGTGGCATATGAGTCCTAGATCTCTAAATCTAGAACACAACCCAAAAAGATGAATTATGATTGGTCATTTAATGAATGTTGGAATTATCCTTAGAGAAATGTATTAAATTAGGCTTGTGGATGCAAAATAGGACCAAATAAGGCATAATGAAGCCCATTTTTAGTAGGAAGGACACAAAAAATTGTCAAATTGTAAAGGGATACATTTTTCTACACTACACATGCATGTGATGCATCCTTTAATGCATGCTTGACTTTATAGTTACATAGATGAATCATAAAAACACGTGCATCTCATCACACATACGAATCAAGTGGTACACATTCATGCTATGCCATCTTTTTATCACCTCTATAGATGCATTGAATTAATTTAATCATGACATGTAATCCCATGCACCCAACAAACTACCACACACATGCATCAAATCATGACCTTTAACAATTTGATGATGTGCTTCTCTGAGTTTGATGCTATATTGATTGCATCTAACCTACCATAAAGGAATTTTTTGTAGATGTGCTAGTTATATTACCTCCTTCAATCACATATGCTATTAGACACATTTTTATTAGCAATGATCTCATGGAACATGCTCCATAATTTTCTAGGTCCTACTTTGTGTTCCATTGATGAAAGGCTAAGAGTGAAAAATAAACTATTTTGCTCCCCAAACCTTAATTTTGGCCCCTTAATAAAATTTTTTACCCCTTCACTCCTTTTCATACAATTTTAATATTTTAATCTATTTTCCTCTTCTTTTTTCTATTGTTTCTCATTTTTTCTTCTTATTTCTTCTTTCAATTTAAGCTTAGTTGCATGGTTTTTGCCTAGTTGGCCTCTCAAGGACCAGGCATAATTTTTGTACCTCAATTTATCATTTTTTGACCATTTGAGGCATTCTGCTCCTCTCTTCATCTAAAATAAGTGCTATATTTTATTTTTCTTTGAAATAGCATTTCTTTTGTAAAGTTACAATGCCATCTTGAATAGGGGGAAATTTTGACACCCAAAATCATTCTTCACGAATTCTATTGTTACCAACCTAATTCACATTATCACTCTCATTGTTAATTAAATAAATTATAGTTATTTAATTAATTATCTTAATTCTTCCTGTCACATTAATTGAATAATTTTAATTATTCAATTAGTTCATCTAATCATTCTTTTAATATTAATTGGAGAATTCAAGACTATTTTTTTAATTAATTAATTGAGTATTTCTAAAGTTCAAAGATAAATAAACTAAGAAAATATTTATCTAAGTCCATCATCCAAATATTTAGTAAATAAATAAATGAATCCTATTTATTTAATTATATTTTTCTCTCATGCCATTAAATTACTAAGCAGTAAGCCCAATTAATTAATTTAATTATTTTTTTTTACTAATCAACTATGATTAATTTAATTAATCTTTCCCATTGATTTAATTTATCATGTGTCACATCTATTCCATATATCCATAAATCCTAGCAATCCATTCTCTCCTTAAAAAAATTAACCTTCCATATTTTATTAAGTGATCTTCACATATTTGTGAAAAGACTCACTTGTTAAAATTTACATGATTCTATGTGATCCATACACATCTGCAAGAGGAATTTTTTGCCATATAAATTTTACCCATAGTCTTCCACACGTGTGAGGATTTTTAATCTCCACCATTTGACCAAAATACGATAATTGTAGCCCTCAAAATTCTCTTGAACCTTTCTTTATCTAAGCACACCAACCATAGGGTGTCACTTGGAGGTTTTTCCTTCTTTCAACTCCCTCATGCAACACTAGCATACCTCGTATCACTAAATCTTAAATATTAACCACAACTATACATAGGATTACAATGAGAGGTTCTTGGGAGATCTTGTGGAAGACTTCTCAAGTTTGGGTGCCCAAGCTCTTGAAGCTAAAGTGGAAGTGAAAGGGAAAATCAATATACATTCTTTCCTTTGTGTTTGAATGTTTGTTTTGTACTTTATTTCTTTTTCACACCTTGTACAAAAGTAATTTTAGTTTTTGAAAAAATATTATATTTTAAATATATAAATTCATTCTAGATTATCAACCACTATAATCTATGATAAATACATTATATTTTGAGTGACTATTTAAAGCACTTTGGTCAATAATGAACATGAAGATATTAAAATATATTGCACTTCATCCTTAGAGTGATGGATATATGCAAGTGGCTAATAATACAATATCATCTTCTTATAATGTATAAGTATAAGGATCATCACATGTGATATAAAATTATTTTTCATTCAACATATTGAGAACAAAGCTACTCATATATATACTTAATACAACATATATTAGGATGTTATCCCATAACCATCGCTTCTACCAATTGAATGATCTGATGAAGTGTTTGGATTGCATCGATGATGGTGGTTCCTATTGGAAACATCACAGAAAGTTCATTTTAAAAAAAAAATCAAAGTGGGACATTAAGATGTATATATATATATATATATATATATATAACTTTTTAACACATATAACAAATAAACCATTAAGAATTTGAAGATGAAGTGAACTACTGATATTTGAGATTCATATGGAGATTTAAAATAATATTTTTATAAATTTTAAGAAATAATTTAAAAATTTACATAACTTGTAATAACTTTTTTTATATTTGAAAGCTTTTTTAAAAAAGTGACATTTTTTCCATACAACATATTTTTTTAATATAAATGATAAAGCTATAAATTTTTTAAAATTGATTCGTAACAATAATAACTAGTACTCAAATATTTTTTCATAACTTTTTGTTACATATTTTTTTAACTAATTTTTCAAGTGAGATTAATTATAATTTAGACATAGGTATATACCATATAATGTAATTTTTTATAAGTTTGGAATAGATCTTGACATTTGGTGAAAAATCTATGCACAATAGAAAATAGAAAATAAATATAATAATAAAATAAAATATATTCAAAATCATACATTTTTGAAATCTCATACTAAGGGATACTTTCTTTAAAATATAAATTTGAAATGATTTTATTTGATCTATCAAAAGGTGAAGCAAAATCAAAATTTTATCAACATTTTTATAGGCGTGTAGGAGACTCCATCAAGAGTTTGATTTAAGAATTGGACGTACTTGCCAAGGGGTTTTGATCTAAGCCTCTTCAATTAAACCCCTTTCGATGGAACCCATCGAGACTTAAATCATTAATTTTTCTAAAAAATATATGATTTCAAATAAAAATCAGGATGTCCCATAAGTGGGACACACTGTAGAGGTAACACCCTATAGATCTTATAGTGTCCCACCCTTTAACACCCATGGCTCTTTTTTATCTCAAAGGGAATTTGATAAATTAGCTATCTTTATTGAATAAATTCAACATAATTAGTAGTAGGTGAAAACATTTCAACATAACTTTAATGAAAAATACAATTGCAATTATGACTTCATTTCTAAAATGAAAGAGATGTTGCCTTAGCACAAGATTCAACCTCTTTAGTATAATTTGAACACCGGTGCTAAAAAAGTTTGAGATAATACTACTAATGAGTTGAATCTTCCATCTCATTTTAAACTACATTTAGTATTCAATGGTTAACTATTATGCTAATAATTCCCATCTTTATTGGAGAGACTAGAGGATGTAGAACTCCTATTACTAACAACTAAGATCTTGATTACAATACTCCACGAAAAAAATTGACAATAGAGTCACATTGACTAGGGATCAAGAGAGACCCCTTTATTATATGAATAAATAAAGTTTGTTTAGGAGGAAAAAAACATAGAAGTTCCAGGTTGTAAATAGTTTTCTGTAATTTTTCTATTGCTCAAAACTATATGAACCATTACTTTTGAAGAAAAGTTGACCAATCTAGAAAGATTTGCTTCATGAACTTGTAATACCAACTTTAAAATCTCTCCTAAAATATATAAACATATTACATTGCCTTAAATCTTTTGTATTTATGTCACACAAATCTAATAATATTAATTATATTTTATATAATACAACAAAATAGAGAAAAAAATAACTAAATAAATACTTATATATCTTATAACTACCCAAATATCTTTTTTATCTCTATTTTATTTCCATTAATAAAGCTTTCTTCAATACCAAAAACAAAAAGTCCCTTTTATCTTATGCATTTACATATTAATATATTATGACTATCCATTCATAAATTGATTAACAAAAGAATAAATAAACATTATATAAAACATCAACTCTCTCGTATCGTATATAGAACTCTTTGCATTATAAAATATTATAATTTATAACTCTAAATGATATCTTACTCTCTCATCTCAAGGACTCCTATTATTTCATTGCCTCATAATTGTTCGCTCCGTTTTCACAGTACTTACTGTTCTTTCCAATTACGAGAGCTAATTGCCTAAAGCTGCGAAAAGATGGAGGAAATAATTAGAAGAGAAAATCAATGTATTTTCAGGAAAGTATTGGAGAAAGAGAGAAATATTTAAACTCTCTGATGGACGTGTCTAATAATGGTGAGAATATAATTGATTTTGGCGTTAGTGCAACCCTAATTATGAGTTAATATTCTGTATCCTAGATTTTAGAGTAGTGATTAGGGCACGCAAAAGAATTCAATGCAAATGATTCCACACGTGTGAGAATAAACAATGGATGGAAGATTTTCAGACACCAGCTTATGAAAAAGGTTGAGTACCTGCGACTTACTCAATACCTAGTCTTCATGTAAACAAAATAAATACAAGTCAAAGAGGATCCAAAGTCACGAGGACCGAACAAATTATATAAAATTTCAGTTCACACAAATTTACAAGATTTCCTGTCAAATCGACCCAAACCTTTTTATTTGTACATGCTCATTTCATTACAAGGATTGTAAGGCCTATTTATGCCGTGCCTTGGATTCTTTTAAGAATTAGACATTGTAGATTCTTTTAAAAATTAAAAATTATGGCTCTATCAAAGCACAATCAATTGTCCCTAACATTCACAAGATAAGTAACTATGTATTTTTTAATAAATAAATTAAAAAAAATTATAACATTAAATTCATTCAGACTTTATGGTGTTCAGTTTTGAAAATTAATTAGACACACAATTAATAGTGCAATCACTTATGGTTTTATAAGTATGTGGAGAGATATTTTACATTAAAGTAATATGAAATCTTTTCTAATGATTATCTATATAAAAATTCTTTAATTGAAATTTCATAGTTCTTTGTGTATCAAATTACAACTATTTAATAAAAAACATAATATCAATAATATCATTTAATAAAAAATATAAGTTATTATTGATATCTTACTAATTACTTATATCTTATTAAGTAACTTAAAAAAAATCAATTGGTAAGTGGTATAAAATATATTAAAATGATTGTATTTGAACCCCTTAATCTTTACCATTTTTTTAAAAAAATAGTAGTTTAGAAAGCAGACAAGACAAACTATGACTTTTGTTTTTGTTGTATCTTAAAAATTTCAGTGCAATTGTCCTCAATTTCTCATCCAAGGCTAGTCTTTCTCGATTTCATAAAATAGTGACTACTTAAGACCCCTTTTTGGTCCCCCATCTTTTTGCACTTACCCTCCTATATGGAAGCTAATGATTTCACTTGGTGGTAATTTTATTCCTAGAAGTTCATGTACTTTTTCCCATGTATCCTGAAAGCCATGGATAGGTCTTAAAAATTGAAAGATATTGCTGCTAATTTCTTAATCCATTGCACACCGAAAACTAAATCTACTCCCCTAATAGGGATAACAATTTTTTTTTGAATCTAATTAACAATTTCTCATTGAGAATTTTATATGATGGACCATTTACCACTAGAAGGTAGTTGTTTCCCATTAGTTCTCATGACTTGAAATTTAGAGACTAGATAAAAAACAATTGAGCTCATTAGCTAATCTTCTATAAATAAAGTTATGTGTACTACTAGTATCAACTAACACTTTCACATTTTTCTTTATTATATTACTGATTACTTTGAGTTTTTGTGATGCATTTGTTCCATTAAATTAATGTAGGGAGATAGTAGTGTTTTAATTTTCCTTGGAATCCCCATTATTAAGTTTTATGGTTGATTCTTTTGTAGGTACTTCTCCCTCTTCTTCAAACTTATTCTTTTTCTCACTCCCAGAATAGTTATGACTTGTTGACCACTTTCTATCACATTTCCAAATAAGCCTTTTTCTCTTTTCTCTATCTCTTGTTGAGAAGAGAGCTTACTATTTTCTCTTAATTTAAAGAGTTTGTCCATATTTTTGCTAGTAAGATTAGTCATATTTTTATTAGTTAATCTCATGGTTTCACCTTAGGGGTTTTTTTGTTGATCAATATGCAAATCTTGTTGCATAGCCTTCCTAACTATACAAGGCTCCAACAAATGAACATCATGTTGAATTTAGTCCTTAAGGCCATTGATGTATATTGTAGTCTTTCATAAGGTGTCAACCTTAACCGATTAAAGTGCCAATCTCAAATGCTCAACATTATATTTATACATAGATCTTAATTGTTTTAAATTTCTTAGTTTGGTAAAATGGCTTCCAATACATGGTTTCTCATAGAAGGTTGATAATTCTTTGCTAAATTCTTGCCAACTGAAAATTTGTCCTTTTCTGTCACTCATCTTCCATTGGTACCATTGGTAAGGTCCTAATTTTAAATATAGTAAAGTTATGTCAAACATGAGACTATTTTGCATATTGTGAAGTTTAAATTGTTGTTCTCTTAGGCTTATCCATCAAATTAAATTTCTTGGTAGGTATAATTATTGACCTCAAAATTTTTTTCCTATCTCTTGAATTGGTTTATTAGGGTAGTAACCACGTTGGTATTTTTTGGAACATTTATTTTCATAACAATTCCTTCGTAAACCTATCTAAAACCTCACTTATTGATTTTACAAATGGGTCAAACAATTTATCGTTAATGAAATGTATCATTATTTCATATACTTGCAAAATTATTTCCTCAATTTAGGTGGTAGAAAATAAAATGAGTCCCTAGATTTTGTATGTAAAGAAAGCTCCTCTAATCCTAAAAATGACATGACTTTAATTATGTTTTTATTTTAAGATTTATTAAGGTAGGAAAGTATTTGGTGTGAGAATTTGATGTTTCAATTTGGACCAAACTTCAACCAATAAATTAAGGAATATATATTTTATGTCTAAAAATAAATTTCAAAGAACTAACCCTAATTAATTTTTGATAAGTTTTCTAATTTTTTTTTTAAAAAAAAGAAAATTCTAATTTTTTTAGCCTTGTAAACAAAGATTTTGGCACCTAATGGTCTTTCTAACACTTCTATGGCTTTTCACCTAAAAGCGGAAAGATGGGCCAAAGTAGGCAATGTCTACATTCAAGATTAATGTAAGGATGGATGGAATATGTCTAGATGATGTAGAGCAAGGGTTCACACAACTCAACTTTCCATGCACTTGGTAAATCAGATCACAAAATTGAAAGTTTCACTTTTGAGGCAATCTCGATTCCATTATCTTGAACAACAAGGCCAACTATGGCACTAAATGGCTTATAATGCAAAACCAATCACTTAGCTAGCAACAAGTCTCCACTCCAATATTATGATCAGGTCTCAAATAGGTTGTTTACAAAAAATTAGGTGGGAGAAACAATGACAACTCACCCAACAACAAAAAATCAAGTGTAAGGAAACTTTTATGCTTGCACAAAGGAGGGTTATTGAAAATATGACTTCCAAAACCTACCAAACCTTGGCCATGGCTGAAACACACAAAACCCTAGCTTCTAGGCTAAGACAACCTAGGGCCTCCTTGAAACCTTTTCAAACATTAACCCGAACTCCTAAAAATTGGAATATCTTAAAGAAAATATAAAAATAGACCTACAAACCAAAAATCATGAGTTTTAACTGGTTAAAATGAGAGTTATGCATTTTTTGTTCTTATTGCCCCTAGTTCAGAATTTCAAGCTACTTGTAAAGAAAATAACATATCTTTTGCATAACTAAATGAAATGGGATGAAACGAATTGAATTAGAAACTAGATTCAAAACAATTCCACCTCCAATCAAAGATAAGTGGGTTTTATGTCTGTACATGGCCATAAAATGGCCTGCAACAGTGGAAAACACTTGAAATGACAATAAAATAGTGTTATTTTTTATTCATTTTCATCCTCAAATCCACCAATCTGATTTACAATGATGCAAATGGACTTTTTAAAGGATTTTCAACTTCCTCATACACTCAAACTAACATAACCACCTTTCAAACTCCCTATGACCTTTGAACTTCCTAATTTTTTCCTTTTTTGCATTTTTGCATTGACAATATTGCAACATTTTGGCAATTTTTACAATATTTAAAAAATAAACATATAACAACCTGCTAGGGCATAATACAAGTTAAATATGGCCTCTTGGATCCTTTTACAACCTTAGAAGATCAAATTTGAATCAAAAATCAAAATTTTCCTCATGGAGGCATATTTGGTGCCTCTGCACCACTAGATAAGATGATCTAAATGCAAAAAACTAATGAAAGCTATTGATTATTAATGCAAAACTATTGAAATGCACCTTGTTTGAAAACACATTGTGAAATGCAAAAAGACCTAGGAATGAAAGTAACTTGTAATAGAAATGAATGAAAGTGAATATGTGCACGTGAGAACTTGTTGGAGATTGGAAATAGCTTTTAAAATGATGCTAATGATAAAATTTTGGCCTACTAGGACTCATTCCCCATTCTAGGAAAATTAGTCCCAGATTTGGGAAACTATTCTGAAGCCCATTTTGGACAAAAGGGTATCCAAAACTACAGAAAACCCATTTGAGGCCTAGTAGTGGGACTCATTCACCACTAATGGTGAATCAGTCCACTTCTAAATTTCTAAGAATTCAAAAGTGGAAACAAAAGCCCTCGATTTGCACTTCGGTTCTAGATAGGTGTCTGCCTCCAAAGTCTGATTTTTGACACTATAGGTGACTTTTAGTTGATAATTTGACCTTGCAAGGAAGAAGATGACTCCAATAAGTCTTCAACCTATTCTTCAATGATTTACAAGTCTTCAAGATACCTAAATCGACAAACACACAAGACAAGAGAGAGAAATGTTGAATGCTAGTGCATAGGGGTTTGCCTTAGTCAAACCCCTTTTTAGGTAATTAAACCAAAATGAAGAAAGAATGGATTTAGAGACTTGCCATTATGATTTATCTTAATTTTCTATAGCAAAAGATGAAGAATCTTCCCTTGAATGTCTTAAAAAGCTATCTTGATGGCTTGAAATGATAAAACCCTAGCTTGCTTGCTTGAGGTGGAAGAAAAATGATGACTAAGTTAAAGTTCTTGAGATGATTTTGAATTAGGATTTAGGCTTGTATT
The DNA here is from genome assembly GCA_007258455.2 of Sequoia sempervirens. Lineage (NCBI taxonomy): Eukaryota > Viridiplantae > Streptophyta > Pinopsida > Cupressales > Cupressaceae > Sequoia > Sequoia sempervirens. The sequence goes on along the minus strand of VDFB02118274.1, from coordinate 13,249 downwards.
TATAGGAAATCCACCCAATTTTCCATTAATTTGATCCTAAGGCTGACATGGAGAAAAATAAACTCAAAATCCAACTTTTCCTCTTAAACCCCAAAAATGGCTCAAATGGGACTCATTCACCATCAAGGGTGAATGGGTCCCACCTAGATGGGACTGATTTCCCCTAATGGTTAATGGGTCCCACAGGGGCCATTTACTAGTTGGAATGTCAGGAAGTAAGGAAATCAAGTTTATATGGTGACTTAGTGAATTATTTGATCCAAACTATGCCTCGAGATGCACAATATGTGGCCATAAGGGCCTATTAATGATGATGTAAGGATCAATTAGGGCTTGGGACACAAAATTCAATGTGAAAGTGTGATTAAATACACTTTTCAACACTAAAATGAGGTCCACATAGCCTAGAAAGGCACAACATCCAATGTGAATGTGTAAGACACATTACAACACTAGATTAACACTAAGTTAATTTTACAATCCTTTTAGATTGATGTGATAATGCAATTAAATATATTTTACAATATTGAATTAGGGGGAAAATAGGTCCATTATATTGAGATGCTTAAAAAGTGTGAAAGTCACTTACAACACCTTTACAAGACATCAATAAATTCATTTTATTTAGTTTACAAGGGTCCAAGACCTAATGTGGATGTGTAAAACACCTCACAACACTAAATAAAAGACTTGTTAGTCCAATTTATCATCAATTATTCCCAAATAAAGCAAGAAAAAAGGGATACTTTTTCTCAGGTCCTCAAGGCTATAAACAAACTAATGAAAGTTTTGACTAAAATTTAATTGCTAAATTAAATAAATTATTTTATTTTTAATATAAAATTACATTGAACTAACCCTACCTAATTTTTTATAACATTTTCCAATATATATATATATATAGTTTAAAATTCCTAAAATGTCAACCTATAGAGAAAATTAACGAAAAAAGTAAAATATCAATAAAGTTTAAAAAACTTGCCTTCAAAGTTATTTTTGAGAGCTTATCTAATACATACCGTAAGATCCAAAAAAATCAGATCCAAATTCACACAGATTTGAAATTTATGATGGAAACAAAAATGTTGGCCCAAATCATAGCTCTGATACCACTTGTTATGATATTTATTAGAAATATTTGTGAAAAATCAAAAATATTGTAAACCTGTTCGAGGGAGTTACCTCCAATAATAAAAAATATGGTATGAATTGAATAATTGATGATATGTTGGAGATTTTTCTTCCTTATTTATAGGCTAAACTATGTAGGAGCATATCCCTTCATCCTAGCTAAGAGGTATTGGTGTATTAACTAATATTTATGTTAGGATTAAGCATGCCACATGTGCTTATCCTTAGGAATATATAATAAATGCTCAGGAATATATCATATTAGGATCATAAAAAGATAAATCAAAATATACTACACTCCATCCTTAGAGTGATGGATATATACAAGTGGCTAATAATACAATCACATCTTCATATAATGTATAATTATAAATATCATCTCAATGTGGTATAAAATTATTTTTCATTCAACACAACTAGAACAAAGCTACTCATAGCTCTACTTAATACAACCTCTATTAGGATGTTTTTCCATAATAGTTTATCTAATTTTTTATATCAAAGTGGATCACTAAAATCATTTAAAAAAAAATCCTAACACCTTTAGCAATTAAATGGTTAAACATTTGAGGATGATGTGAACTAGTGATTTTTGAGATTTCATATGTAAATTTTTAATATATTTTTGAAAGTTTAAGAAATAATTTATAAATTTGCGTAAATTTTAAGAACTTATTTTTTTATATTTAAAAGTATTCAAATAAAATGATGTTTATATGATACAACACATTTTTTATATAAATGATAAAATTATAAAGTTTTAAAAATTGATTTGTAACAGTAATATCTAGTGCTCATATATTTTTTCATATTTTTTTGTTACGTATTTTTAGTTATTTTTTGAAGTGAGATTAATTATAATTTGGACATAGGTTTATACCATATGTAGACACTAAAAATTGTCCTAGGCCTACGACTCCTAAATTCTTCATTATTTCCTTTTTCATCATTGATAATTAAATAATTTTAATTATTTAATTATTTCCTAAAGCCACAAGTCCTCTATTAATTAAATAACTTTGATTATTTAATTAACTCATTTTAACCTTTATTTCTTCTTTTATTAATTAAATATATATTTAATTACGTCACTAATGTACCTTTCTACTACAATTAAATAAATTTTATTCATTTATTGAATTGTCTAGTTATCTTTCAACTATAATTAAATATTTATTTTAATCATTTAATTATGCATTATCCCTTTTCTATCATCAAATTAACTAAATTTTATTTATTTAATTGCTTACTAACTTGTCCTTAACTTCCAAATTTTGAATTAAATCATTGATTAATTCAAAAGGTCAACATGTCACATATCTTCTATAATTAAATAATGAATTTATTATTTAATAATTCATTCAAATTTTTACTACAACCTCTTTATCCCTACCAATCTTATCTTCCCCATCAAATCTTATCTCTTGATATCTCATTCATTTTCAACCTTTGATTGAGTTATCTCATAATTCAATCTCAATCCTTCATCCTTATCATTTTCTCTATTTTTTCCGTAACTCTACTCCATACTACAACTTTTGTTCTTGGACATTGATCTATAGGTCAAATTAACCTTTCAATCTTAGCCCTTCATGACAAATTGACATTCTATAAAAGATGTCTATTTTTCCATTGCCAAGCTATCCACAAGCTATCTAGAGACATCTTGCTATCTTGTCAACTTAGCTATCAAGTCAAGTACATTTTAGTCAATCATAATCTTCAATATTTTGCTTTGTCATTGTCATTAGACCTATTTGTACACTCAAAAATATGAGAGAAATTATTCATATCAAGCAAAATAGAGAAGTGCAATGAAGGTGAATCAATGGTGGCATGAAGACTCTTTTGTAATCTTCTGTTATGTTTTATGTCTTTATGCTTATTTGTACTTCATTGTTTATTAGGGTTTGATTTACATGTATTGCTTCCTAATCCTGTTGGTGAACCCAAAGTGAAAGGATAATTTTATAGAATTCATACGAAAATTACAGTTTTGTAGGTTACAGGTACAGGTTGACATAATCGCTAGTTGAAATGACACAATCACTTGTGACACAATTCCACAAGTGTGATGCTAAATGATGCAACTGTTTTAGATTAGGGCACATTTTTACTTTGTTTGATTTCACTATTTTTCTAAAAAAAAAAATTTGTTTGATTTTTCATCTCCTTAGATTTACCTTATTTGCATGCCATATTAGTTGTTAGTTGTTTGGATTTGGTTGGATTTTATATTATTTTTTAGGTTCAAGTTAGAGTGACGCATTCAACTGTCATTCATTGCAATCACTTGGAGGTTCATCGTGTCTGACATTGACCAAGAGTTACAATTGATTTTGTAAGTTGTAGTTGACATCTAGAATGACATAGTCGCCATTCCTTGTGATGTAATTGCTTTTTGGTTGTGAGCCGCAACTCTAGTTTTCGGTGACAAAATTTCTTGTTAATTTAAAATTTAGGGTTTCATATTTTTTTTTTAGTTTAGATATTTTTCATTTCATAGTCCAAGGGTTTTCTGCTATTGACATTGGATTTTTCAACATCTGGCATAGGTGGAAAGGAGGCATCTTTGCTAACTTATATATCTTGTTCATTTTCATGCACTCATTGGGATTAAAAGTAACCTTGCATCTACATGTCATTGGGCTTAAAATTTACAACAATTTTCATTTCTTCACTCATTGGTTAAAAATAACTTGCATTTTCACTCATTGGGACTTAATATTGACAAACAATCTTGCATTAATTGTCTTTCTCACATTTAGATTTGGGATTAAAAAGAATTGTTGTCTTCATTCTCTTATGGTTTTGTAACTTGTATTAAGGTGGGTATGATATTCTTTCACACCATTTGGTGATCTTGAGAATCAAAAGCATCTTTTAGACATCTACATAATCACCCACATGTATTTGGTTATGGGATTTTTCTTTTTAAAATAAACCCCATGTGAGTGTGAGAAAAAGGTGTTGTGTATGCTATCTCCTTGCGCTTCATGCGATATTGGAGATCAAAAACTACATAATTATCTAGATTTTTTCAATCTTAGAGGGCCTACCTCTTAACTTGTGAGGGGGAACAACCCAAGTGGTACTTTGTTTCGGTCCACTATATAAATAATTGTGATTGTTGGGAAAGTATTCAATCACCTAGTGCAGATTTCCTATACCGACGAGTGTCACCCTTAATATCCTTGAGATGTGTCAAAATACTTTCTAATGAAGGGACTAGGAGGCCTCTTAATGGAGCTAATATCACTGCATGTATAGGCACCAGTATTACCTCAAAAAAAAGATTACGAACCACTTGTTTTAGAGGATAAAAAACATTTACTTATTGGTGCAAGAGGTCAGACCTCTAAAGCCACCCTACATTCCACTATTCATTGTAGAGACATGAATTCCCTTGGTTCACAATATCTTAGGATTTTCAAGGGTAAGATATTTTGGTGTGCCTGTGCCATGTAAGGGGGAGCTAGTGTCACCAAGATCTCTAGCTACCCACTTTGTCTAAGTGTTTGGAGCAATCCAAGTATGGACTCAACAAGTAGGATCCTTTCTAGCCTAGGATCAAGTGCATTTTCTATGAGTGTCTTTATGCACATTGAAATTAAAAATTTTCACACTCATACTAGACAAAACAAGTGTCTTCAAATTGCTTGTTGTGTTTGCCAAAATCAATTTCACAAAACCACATCAAAATTGGTCAAAAATCAATCAAAACCTAGAAAAACACACTATACATCACAATTGACTGTCATTCACTACAATTGAAATCCAAAAAACCACAATTGACATTTCTAGAATGACAACTATTTACAGAACACCACAACTAAGACTCAAAATGACAAAATTGCCTACCATTGAAAATTTTAAGGGAAAACTGAGACAATCTATTTTTTGATCAATCTTGAGCATTACTTTGTCCTCTGATCAAAAACTTGCAAGATTCTAGACTATCATTCATCCATTTCTCCACCATTGAATCCTTTGCATTGTCATAGGTAAAACATTAGGTTATCCTTTAGTTTTGCATATACCTTGTTGTAGCTTTGGGCTTTGGAAACTTATCAGACTTTAGAACAGTCCATAGTGACAAAATCAGGTTTTCCTTGACCTCACATTTCCATCACCTTAGTCCTTTTTCATTTAGGTTGGCTCCTCAACTCACAAGGCTAGTTTGAGACCACCTTTGTCAACTCATCATTTTAGTCCTTACCATCATTAAGGTCTTGATAAATCAAGTCTTTTTAACCTTTTCTATCTTAGTTTGCTTAGGAAACATTACCTTGGATTACCTTCAAGGTGCTTAGTTGTCATCCTCTTAGGTCATACTATCCTTCACACCCATCATCATGTCACACTTTCTATGTATCTTAGACACTCAAGATATTGGCTTCATTGCATGGCATCATTGCCATTTGACCATTGTCACTTTGGTCCTTTGTCTTGACATCATCCTTAGACATGATTTATAATTTCAAAAATCCAAAAATATAGGCATGTTTAATAGACATTACCATAAACTGGAATCTCATTGTGACACCTATACTCTTGACATCTTGACATTTTTTCAATTTGAATCCATAATTTTCTATTACCATTAGGCATACCCCATACTCAAAAAATTTAAAAAAAGCTGCATAACCTTGGCCTTAGTCATACCTTGGTCATACCTAGGAAAACCTTTGCATAGTCACCTTAGGCATCATACCATATCACCTTCACACTCATTTCCCTCTTGCAAGTCATTTATGGTTAGGAAAAGGTCGCAAGGGAAACAAAAAGAAATGGATTTTTCACAAGATGGAAAATTTTCCAACCCTTTTGGTGATCTCTCCTAGGGAGCACCTAGACCCTCAAGGTCATTGCCCAACCCATTTGAAAAATTCATCATTAGAGACAAATAAGGAAGAGCAATGGTAGAAGAAGTAGAGGCCACCTCACAAGATCCCGAAGTGATCTCTTTTATGGATGAAATTGTGACATTAGAACCTCAATGTTTCTTATCCAAACTATTGTCAGAAGGAGCCATATCACCCCATGGTTTTGATGTCAATACCCTCCAAGTGAATCCTTCAACAAATAAACAAAACTAAGGACACTATACACCTGATTCTAGTGGTTTCATCCCACAAGTCAACACATCTATACCATTAGGAGGTTCCACACAAGATGTAATGACAATCCACACTTCACCATTTGACACAAAAACAATGACACAAGGCATGCCTCAAAACATTAGAATGCAACCCATGTCACAACCCTTTTGTGCCTCATCCAATCCAATTTCCACATCAAAAACCATAGGGGCGTCATCTTCCAATCCACTTGGCACAAAAACCTCAACCAAAAGACTAAAGATTATCATCAACAAGACTCCCAAAATTAAGGATATACCAAACATTGGGGCATCACAACATGTTATTCCATCACAACAAGTGCCTACTCTCCATATACATGTGCTAAAAAATACTCAAAGCTCTATCCTGTAGAACACACAAGGACCCTTCCCAAATAATGGCAACCAACATTCACATGGTCATATCTTTATAAATTCATGGCATACACAATCCAATCCTCCTCAAAACACTCACATTCCAATGCATAACCAAAATGTTCATAACCAAATACCATCTTACACACATATGTAAAACCAAAATCTGTCACATACACATATACCCAATCAAAACCCATCCCATAACATTGGATTCTAAATGCCAACATGGGCTCTCAAAATACATAAGACCCTTTATTAACCTAAGTGGATGTTTTACAAACTCAAATGGTTGCCCTACAACAACAAATTGAGAATATGCAAGTGTCCAACAAGAAGACTTACTCCACAAAAGACTTATGTCCTTATCCATTTGACAAGAGTCTATACATGCCACCCTTCCCACATGGCTATGTCACACCTAAATTTCCTAAGTATAGAGGGGAGGGGAATCCTATCAAACACATAAGAGAATTTTCCACAACTTGCATAGAAATTGCATATGAATTGACATACCTAATGAGACTATTCCCACAAAGTCTTACAAGGTAAGCACTTGAATAGTTTTCACACTTAACAATTGTCATAAGGACATGGGGACACTTGGCAGAAAAATTTGTAGAGCACTTTGCATTCAATATTTTCAAAAAAATAGCAATTTCCACCCTATGTCATACCACACAAGAAGATGGTGAAAATTTTGTAACCTTCTTCCAACAATGGAGGGGTTTGGCTAGTCAATGTCCCATCAAAATATCTAAGAAACAAAAAGATTTCATGTTCATTGAAAACCTTAACTCAAACTTGAAACACGAGTTATCAATGCAATGTTCTACCTCATTTGTGGACCTAGAGGAGAAAGGAATTATCCTTGAAAAATCCTTTTCACAAGGGAGAAATCAAGATTTACAAAAAAAAAACACAACCAACAAAAACCCATCCAATGACAAGAACAAGTATTGGTCACACAAAAAAATGTCACTAATGATGGGGTTGAAGATGATAAAGTTGTGAGAAAATTGAGCCTCGTACTTACTTTTAAAGGTCCTAACAAGACACATGTCCAAAATCAAATGGAAAATTCAATCCAAAACAACCAAGAACATGGTAAACCTAGAAAAACAAGAAACTATCGATTGAAACAACAATACACTACCTTATGGGAACCAATTGAATACATCCTGAAGCAACTCCTACAATCGAAGGTCATACAATTACCACCCATTAAAAATTATGACCTAGGACAGTTTAAACAATTTTGGTGGAATGAAAAGGCTACATGTGAATACCATCCCGAAAAGGACATGCCACCGTGATCATGCCAAAACTTGTTGAGAATGACACCATTGAATTCGAAGGACAATAGGACACAGCTAATAATGACCACACATTTTTCAAGAATCCCCTACAAGATCATGGAAATGGGAAACCCTTCGGTTTGGGACAAAAGACCAACAATCATACCAATTACACTAAGGCCAAATATGACTATACCACTATCATAAACCAAATTTGAGCCAATTGATATGTGCAAGATCATCATGGAAAAATAGGCCCCTTAAGTGGCAAAAAATTAGAAAAATCAAGAGTTAGGCAACTTGACGTAAAAATTTGAATAAGTTATCTATATTATTTCAAAAATATGTAAGATTAGAATCATAGCAAATTGAATGTAGTTTCTAAACTACTAGGTTTATTTAAAAAAAAAATCTATTTGGTGAAAATTTGAAATTTCAATGCAAAAGTACTTAAATCGCTGAAAAAATAAGAAGTAGGTGTCCCGTCAATTCCTAACCACAATAAAATGATAATATTTTTTTATAAGATTTTAGATATAAGTAGAGGATTCATGTCTAGATGTGACATGATTTTTTTGTAATTTTTCCCAAGTAAATAATTAATTATGAATTTTTATTACAAATTTTTAAAAAATATAAAAACTTTGTATGTTTGACCACCTTAACTTGGATCAAAACTTCATGAAATTCAATTTTTCTTTTTTTAATCCTATATTATACAAAGCATATAATGTGACATGTTTTGATTCAAAAATGTGATATTGTTTGAAAGCTATAGATGTTTTTCAATCAACTTATCAATAAGGACTTTAGTCGTAATTCAAATAAAAATGAATAATAATTACTTAAATTCAAAGTAAATCATAATTTATATTGGTGGAAATTTGAGAATCTCCTTTAAAAACCCTTTTGTTTCCATCAATTTTAGTTAAAAAAAGTCGTCACCACATGGGTCATCATATCACTTACATATTGCCACTTTTGGCCCATCATGATTCTACACATACCCAACATGTCAATACCATTACCATTAAGAAAAATCCTGAATGGATTGTCATCATACATCAGAATAAGGTCACTATCCAAGCAACTCCTCCTCAACCACAATAGCCAAAGTCTCAATACAATCTTTTGGATCATTTAGGTAAAATTCTTGCACAAATATCTATCTTAGAGTTGCTTCGTATTTCTCCAAAACATAGGGCTATCCTTGAAAAGGCTTTGCAAGATGCTTCCATCCCAACCAATGTTGATTTCAATTATTTTAAGAAATGGTAGGTTGCTTGACTAATACCTATCATGTCTCCTTTTCAGAACAAGATTACTCATCCCAAAAATTCACCCATAACAATGCTTTGTACCTTTAAGTTTTTATCCATAAGCACAAAGTTAGACGAGTCTTGGTAGACAGTGGAGCAAGTTTCAACATTTTCACTCTTAAAGTAGTCAATGAATTGGGATTCTTTGAAGCTTACATGTATGTGACAAAGAGCATAGTAATAAAATCCTATGATGATGAAGAGCACTCTTCCAAGGGCTTTATCACACTACCTATCAGAGTAGGACCTAAAATGGTGAACATGACATTCCAAGTCTTGGATCTCAATCTCCCATATAACTTCCTCCTTGGTAGACCATGGATTCATGCCATTAAATTTATTCCCTCTACATACCATCAATTTATGAAGTTTCCTTATGAAGGCATAAAAGTCACAATCGTTGGTGATCCCAACCCCTTCCAATATTGTAACAATTTAAAATGGATCCCTAAATGCCAAGTCCTAGTCAACAAGGAAGCTTCATCATCCTCATCATAGAAATGCATTGACCATTCCAAATTACAAAAAACATCCAATACCAAAACCTCCATCCTCTAATTCAAAAATTGAGGTCCAAGATAAAGGATGTGGTGAATATCACATGAAGACATCCTACTGTGTTAGTCAACTCACAACACCTAAGTCATACGATAAACCATCAGTAGTCTAGCAATAATCAAAGGTTGTTATCCATATCTCTCCCTAAACAACCTTACAAAATGGGGAGAATTGAGAAAATGAGACCTTGGGGACGTATCCACCTGGTTATATAAGGATAAAAAGACATTGAACATAAGATGATTCACACTGAAGAATACGACAAAGGTTTTGACCTTATGAAACAACATGGCTATGATGGACATAGTGGAAAGGCTTAATAACAATGGAATGATGGAACCTTTGATGTCAATGTCAAGAGCAAAGAATCTAGGGTTAGGGTTTGCACTGATTAAAGTGAAGGGTCCCATTCCTATAGTATCTTCAACTAAGGAAGTAAGTGCTTCTAAGGCTATCAAGACATCTAACACATCTGAAACTAATTCTCATGAGTACAAATTTGGTTTTGATAAATCATATAATGACTACGAACTTGATAAAACATTTAGAGAGCTTGGCGAGCCTACCTCTGAGGAAATATTTAGACAAACCTTTAAGGTTGGTCCACCATAGAATTTGTCAAATGTTGACCAATCTATTCCTAGGAATAGGGAAGCTTGGATAAAAACCTTTTGTGACCATATTAATAATTCTTTCCTTACCTTATCCACCTTGAAACTTAACACTCCTGATGATGGCATCCCCTCAGTGTTCCCCAAAATCATCAACTGGGATCAATAAGGACCACCTACCCGTTACATCTTTGAAAATGACTAAACTTTTTCTGAGTTTATGGGTTTGAGAGAAGGAATACCCTATGGTGAAATTTTGACATTGGCGAACTGGTTCTAATGGAAAATCCTAAAAATAAAGCATAACGACAAAAACCAGGAAATTTTGAACCTAATTGGCTCGGTCCTTATATAGTCATGATAGTTTATGGATCAGGGGTATATCAGTTGTCAAATCCTTAAGGAAAATACTTGTCAGATCCAATCAACATTCTAGACTTGTGTAAATTTTACACCTAGCCTTAGAGAGCCATGTTAATGATTGGAAAAATACAAAAAAAATTCAAAAAATTCAAAAAAAAATTACCTTGATGAAAACCTGAAAAGAAGGCTTCCTGGTAACACCAGAAAAATATAAAAATGAAGAAAATAGTAAAGAGAAATAATTCGTCCAATAGTGAAAGCCACTTCGGTGGCGCTTTGGATAAGTACCATGGTGAAAAACTGGTAAACAAGCACCATGTGTAGTTGAATTTTCTCTGTTGTATACCATCATTCCAATTTGACCTTTCACACCATTTTCTCTCCCCATATCATTCATAATAATGTCTTGACATCCTTTCCATAGCTTGGAATGATTGACACCATACATCCTTTTTACTTCTCATATTCACCAACAATAAATTTCCTTTCCCATTTCATCCCTAATAAGTTGGTCTCATCCTAATTGCGGGCACGTACTTAACCTACGTCTTTAGGGATTCTAACCTTGAGGTAAAACACAAAATCATAAAACATCAAAAAGCCAAAAAAATCATAAAATATTAGAAAGCAAAAAAAATTCATAAAAGTGCAAAAAGACAAAAAAATAAAAACATATCAAAAACAAAAAAAAATTCAAATAACTTGCAAAAATCCCAAAAAAAAGAGTTAGAGTCGGACATGCCAGTCAAGTCAAGTCAAACTACATTGCCTCTGTGACTTAACGTAGGCAAGGCCATCTATCAATGTGCCCTCGAGGCATTAGGTCAGTCCCTTAGGATTTTGTCAAATAAAGCCATATCATGATTAAGTCATGTGTCAATAAGGAAAAGTGAATTTATGTCGAACTATGAGGTATCTATGCATTTTTACATAGGAAAGACCATTTTTCGATGTTCCTTCGAGGCCCCCTACGTTAGTCTTTTAGGGTTCATTAGGTCATTCAAAATAAGCCAAACATCCCATCACACAACACTCACTCAACAATGTCACACAACAAGTCATGAATCAATAGACAAACTATTTAATAAAACATTCAAGTCAACTCAGTCAATCATCAACCAACATTAGACATTCAATCAATCAAATCTAGGTCTTATGTAGGATGTGTCCTTGCTGCAAAACTTTGGTAATTTTATAAAAATCTATGATTTTCCTTATCAAGATGTCTCCTTCTTGAAGATGGGCATAGTCAAACAATCAACTTGTCACTTGGTCAAAATACATATTGGCAAACACTTGGTAGATGATTTGAATGAATATTGTCTTATCTTTTTTATTTGTCTTTGACTCACATTAATAGCTTTCTCGAGGATGTCCTATGAAGGATTTAGAGGGGAGAGGATGTCTCGTGACTCTTTTATTTGATTGTTATTCGTGGATTGTTTTGGAAAAAAAGACTAGGGAAACTTAGCCTTTAGTATGAGTTAGGACATTCCTTGTCTATGATTGTCTGTTTCTTGCAAATGGACGACCTTGCACACTTTGGTATATGTCATACCATGGTGTTTGCTATCCATTTGTCATATTTTTACTGCCCAATGACGATTAAATACAAGGCCTATTATTTATTTGGAAAAATATTGAAGTCCCTTTCTCCATACTAACATCCATGTATTATGTGCTAACATTTCTTTCATCTACATTTTGAAGACATCCTATGACACACAAAAATAAATATCTTGCATATATACTAACGTTAGAAGCATCATATAGGAATTATCATACATACATATTAAACCATACATACTACATCAGAAAATACAAAAATATCCATGGCATAGAGGCATATAGGCATCAATATAAGCATCTATTATCATATAATATAACAATTTGCATGACATATTGAATAACATTCATAATAAAAATCCATGACCATCCATCATATTGCATACATGTTTGCATTGGCATCATATAAATATAACATAAAATAACATCTCATAATCAATATCCATCATAAGCATCACATAGCATACATATGACATTCATAACATAATAATAGTAAAATGAATACGTTTCCAATTTAGAAATCACATATAAGGCATCAACATATAGAACCATGGGATCATCATATAGACTACATAAACATCATAAAAACATATATCATCCATGACATAATAAATGCATAACAATAGAATACACATGATATAATCGCTACCAAAATCACATATCATATATATATATATATATATATAGGTTATGTATAGGATCATGATGGGCCAAAATGTGGCGATATGATTGGTATGTGTAGGGTATCTGGTTGACGACTTTTTTTTACCCAAAATTGATGAAATGAAAAGAGTTTTTAAACAAGATTCTTAGCTTTCCACCAGTATAAATTATGTTTTACTTTGAATTTAATAAATAATTATTATTTATTTTCTATTTGAATTACAACTAAAGTCTCGATTGATA